>JAYXIM010017129.1:0-189708 GCA_037575425.1 Anastrepha fraterculus
CATTCTAATCGGACATCGGTGTCGGATTTGTTGTGGGAGAGAGACTTCGTCGCCAAGTACTGTCGTTCACTCCGGTGGACGAGCGTCTCGCAACAATCCGCATCAAAGCGCGATTTTTTAACATCTCGCTAATTTGCGCCCACGCCCCGACGGAAGAGAAGGACGATGCGACCAAGGATTCTTTCTATGAGCGCCTGGAACGTTCCTATGAGCGCTGCCCCCGCCACGACATAAAAATCGTGCTTGGCGACTTCAACGCCAGGGTGGGCAAGGAGGGAATTTTTGGTCCCACAGTCGGAAAATTCAGCCTGCACAACGAAACATCCGGTAACGGACAGAGGCTGATCGACTTCGCCGGGGCCCGAAACATGGTAGTCTGCAGCACCAGATTCCAGCATAAAAAGATACACCAAGCTACCTGGCTGTCTCCTGATCGAAAAACGCGAAACCAGATCGATCATGTTGTGATAGATGGAAGACACGCTTCTAGTGTATTAGATGTACGTACGATCCGAGGAGCCAACATCGACTCGGATCATTACCTTGTTGCAGCCAAACTGCGCACACGCCTCTGTGCAGCAAAAAACGTACATCTACCTACGCAAAGAATGTTCGACATCGAAAAGCTGCAATCACAACAGACAGCCAGAAGATTCGCCACTCGACTCTAACTCCTGCTCTCGGAGAGCACTGCCCAACACACCGGCATGCGCGAGCAATGGAGCAACATTTCTCGTTCCCTACGTACCGCCGCCGAAGAAGAAATCGGATTCCGGCGAGCCCGAAAAAACAATTGGTACGACGAGGAATGTCATGCTGCCGCCGAAAGAAAAGATGCCGCCTATAGAGCCACGCTGCGATCGGGCGCAACGCGAGCCATGTGGGATCGCTACAGAGAGCTGAAAAAGGAAGAGAGACGTATTATCCGACAGAAGAAACGAGAGGCCGAAATACGTGAGTGCGAGGAGCTTGAGATGCTGGCCAATAGGAACAACGCCCGAAAATTTTACCAGAAAGTTCGGCGGCTTACAGAAGGTTTTAAGACCGGGGCGTTGTCCTGTAAGAACAAAGACGGCGATCTGGTGACTGACGTACAGAGCAATCTTAAATTATGGAGGGAACACTTCTCGAACCTGTTAAACGGTGACAGCTGCGCATGTCATAGAGAATGTGAAGATCCCGATACCCCAATCGTTGACGACGGAATTGTCGTTCCGTTACCCGACCATGACGAGGTGAGAATAGCAATATCACGGTTAAAGAACAACAAAGCCGCGGGCGCCGACGGACTGCCGGCTGAGCTATTCAAACATGGCGGCGAGGAGCTGGTAAGGTGCATGCATCAGCTCCTATGCAGAATATGGTCGGATGAAAGCATGCCTGCCGATTGGAATTTAAGTGTGCTCTGCCCAATCCACAAGAAGGGCGATCCTGCAATTTGTGCCAATTACCGCGGGATTAGTCTTCTAAATATCGCCTATAAGGTTCTAGCGAGCGTATTGTGTGAAAGGCTGAAGCCCACCGTCAACCAACTGATTGGACCTTATCAGTGTGGCTTCAGACCTGGAAAGTCTACCATCGACCAAATATTCACAATACGCCAAATCTTGGAAAAGACCCATGAAAGGAGAATCGACACACACCATCTTTTCGTCGACTTCAAAGCTGCATTCGACAGTACGGAAAGGAGTTACCTGTATGCCGCTATGTCTGAATTTGGTATCCCCGCAAAACTAATACGGCTATGTAAGATGACGTTGCTCAACACCAGCAGCGCCGTCAGAATTGGGAAGGACCTCTCCGAGCCGTTTGATACCAAACGAGGTTTCAGACAGGGTGACTCACTGTCGTGTGACTTCTTTAACCTGATGTTGGAGAGCATCGTACGAGCCGCAGAACTTAATCGCTCAGGCACAATTTTTTATAAGAGCGTACAATTGCTGGCGTATGCCGATGATATTGACATCATCGGCCTTAACAACCGCGCTGTTAGTTCTGCCTTCTCCAAACTGGATAAAGAGGCAAAGCGAATGGGTTTGGTGGTGAACGAGGACAAAACGAAGTACCTCCTGTCTTCAAACAAACAGTCGGCGCACTCGCGTATCGGCACCCACGTCACTGTTGACAGTTATAATTTTGAGGTTGTAAAAGACTTCGTGTATTTAGGAACCAGCATTAACACCGATAATAATGTCAGCCTTGAAATCCAACGTAGAATCTCTCTTGCCAACAAGTGCTACTTTGGACTAAGTAGGCAATTGAGCAGTAAAGTCCTCTCTCGACGAACAAAACTAACACTCTACAAGACTCTCATCATGCCCGTCCTAACGTATGGCGCAGAAGCTTGGACGATGACAACATCCGATGAAGCGACGCTTGGAGTGTTCGAGAGAAAGATTCTGCGTAAGATTTTTGGACCTTTGCACGTTGGCAACGGCGAATATCGTAGACGATGGAACGATGAGCTGTATGAGCTTTACGACGACATAGACATAGCGCAGCGAATAAAGATCCAGCGGCTTCGTTGGCTGGGTCAAGTCGTCCGAATGGATACAAACGCTCCAGCTTTGAAAGTATTCGATGCGGTACCAGCTGGTGGTAGCAGAGGAAGAGGAAGGCCTCCTCTGCGTTGGAAAGATCAGGTGGAGAAGGACTTGGCTTCACTAGGTGTGTCCAATTGGCGCCGGTTAGCACGAGAAAGAAACGACTGGCGCGCTTTGTTAATCTCGGCCAAAATCGCGTAAGCGGTTATCGCGCCAATTAAGAAGAAGAGAAGAATGACATCGGAAACCAAAATTCATACCCTTGCTTCAGCAAATGCGGGACATTCACAGAGAAAATGCTCAGTGCTATCCCGCTCCTCTCAGCAAGACAGACAGTTGAGGACCCGAATGATTCCAATGGTGGTCATATTGTGACCTCATGGGTTGCGTCCTGTAATGATACCGACCATCAACCGAACGTCTTTCCTTCCAAGTTTTAGAAGAAAGTTTGACAGTTTTCTGTTTGGACTTGTCACAAAACACTTTGAGGTTCTACAGCGTTCTAAATTGCATACATAATCGGTGATCCAATACATGATTCTTGCGGAACTGATTCCGATTCTTGGCTCTGACCCTTGTGCGGGAGCCGCTCATCCACGGTTGACCAATTCATCGGAAATTTCGTTTTCTTGAACACCGGAGTGTCCCGGAACCCATATAAGTACAAGCCTGTTCTATCTTGCGACAGAATTGAGCTTCTTCTTACATTCTTGAACAACCTTTAAGGTTTGCTTTGCGTTCTCCAGGGCCTTCAGTGCAGCCTGACTGTCACTGAAAACTCCGCTCCATCTCCTCACGATAATCCATTCGGCTACTTTTAGGATGGCAAAAATTTCCGTTTGAAAAACTGTGGCCATTTCCCCCAGAGCAAATTGATACTTATTACTATCGTTTAAAAACCATCCGGCTCCAGAGCATACCATCCAGCTCAAACATAGGTTGTACTCATGGCACTAGTAAGGCATAAACATACGCTTCTTTGCAGCCTGTATAGTGTGTCAAGGTCTTTGCTCGTACCAGCCCTTCTTTGCTGCTCTCAACAAGAATGAACTTGCTGTTTTCGCAGGGTGGAATTTTTGCTATATCCTTTTCCAGCCATTCTCGGGAAAAAGCATTGGAACAGTGCACCTTTACGATGCCGTCACCACGCTTTTACCCTCGAAAGTCGGCGACCGATAGCTTTACAAAGATAGCTGTCAAGGTAGTCTTATTGCCCTTTGCACAATAGACCGTCTTGTGTATCTCTACCGTCATTGCCTTTGCTGCCACTCTCGCGAATGATTCGCCAGATGTTGACGGAAGAGTGTGATCTTTGTAGTCTTTGCCTTGTCAGGTAAAGGTTTATCTGCCTTGGATTAAGTCAAGGATGCTGGCATTTCCGACTTCCGTCTCTCGACTTTCCTCTTTGCCTCCTCCTCTTTGCCTTTTTCCTCTTCCCGGCCGTTGGCACAGACCCCGTTTCGTTTCCGCAAGAGTGCCACGTTACAGAGGAATCCTCTGTTCTGCGGCACTTTCCCGTTTCCATTACAGGTGTCGAAGTTGACGGAGCTTGAGTACTTGCCTTAGCTAATGCTTCGGCTTTCTTCACCTTCGGTTTTCTTCGTTTGATCTGCCTTGCGGATAGACCAGCACCTGCGTTCCAATCTCCAATAACTTCGGTGTTTTTACCGGTACTTATCTGATTCGCACCAGATTTGCCTGTTGTCAAAGACTTACTCGGTACCAGAGATCCATTTGCAGTTTACTGAGAGATTGTCCACCATCTCCACATCCTCCACAACTTGTTTAGTTGCTTCGGATCGTTTCGACACAACGGTGTATCGCTCACACCCACTCGGTTTTCCATTGACAAAGCCAATGTGCCATTTTTCACCACTAGTAGTGCGCTTCCTCCGGAACCCTGGGTGTCAGTTCCGGTCATAATGGGATGTGGGGTTCGTGCCTGCACATCCGGTGCCCAAGCCGCCGATTGCTCGAGCGGAGGATTTTCCAAAAGTGGGTTACCTCGTGTAAAAATATCCTTTGTTAGCCGCCACATTACGAAAAAGAAATGCATTTTATACCTCCACTCAGGTTGTCGGTGCGGTAATCCCCGCATAGTACTTGGGTGACCACGAATTCCGCCGTTCCGCGGATGGGTGGATACCCAATTCCTATATGGAGCTGACCTCTTAGTTCGTGCAAGTTAATCTCCATAACATGGTGTTACATCACCTCTTAAGCCTCGTCCCCGCGGCAAGGAGACCGACACGATAAGGACCATATTGGTCCATATCCATATAGTCCATATTGGTTTAAGAATTGTTTTGCATATGAAGACTTTATTCTCTAGGGTTAATGGTGATGTCTGGCCAAGTAACACGGCCCAAAATGTGCGCTTTAAAAATATGTACTTGTACATGCAATCGCGACTTGAGACACCTGCCTAACAGAATATCTACACTAGTCATAAAAAGTTAACGTACAGCTGCATTTACATTTTATGTTGCTTTCTTGTACAGAAATTTCCAAAAGAAATCAAAAATGATTTGGTACAGTTATACTAGCCACAGCCTTAAATATCCGCCAAATGTGTTTTTCAGATGCATACTGTGGCAACGCTTGATTTATCGATAGTTATTTCGAAAAGATGCGATCGCTATTGCAGAAAAAGTTAGCGTACATCATTACGTATGGGTTAAATTTCGCGATCGCTCTTCAAAAATTTATAAAATAAATACGTGTATAGGTTACTACAACTATAACTGTGTAAAATGGCTCCAACACGAAAGTCAACAAGCTCTGCCGAAAGAGACATCATGGTCAAATTATGGAATGAAGGGAAGTCTTTGCGCGAAATTGCCGAAATAGTGGGCAGAACTCATTCTACAGTGCAAGTAGTTATCAAAAATTATAAATGTAGAGGTTCCACTGCATCAAAGCCGAAATCAGGACGCCCAGAAAAGTTAACTGAGCGCGACATATTATAAACGAAGTGCAAAAGGATCCAAAAATATATGCTTCCAAAATCGCAAAAAACGTGCAGGAAATATTTCATAAGACCATTTGTGGTGATACTGTGTGCAAGATTTTAAATAAAACAGGCTATCGTAGTCGAGTCGCACGCAAAAAACCGTTTGTAACATTGGTAAACAGACAGAAACGCATCGCTTTCGCCCAGGAACATTTAAATGTTGAGTTCTGGGAAAAGGTAATTTTTTCGGACGAAAGCAAGTTTTCTATGTTTGGAATCAAGGGACGCAAGCTGGTATGGCGAAAGCAAGGGACTGCCCCCGACAAACAAAATCTTGCGGTAACAGTAAAACATGGTGGTGGAGGCGTAACGGTGTGGGATTGTATGGCCAGATGGGCAAGATAGAGTTTATTGAATCTACTATGGATAAATACTTATATTTGGACATACTTAAATCAAATTTAAAGCAGAGCGCTACCAAATTAGGTTTGGGGAATACTTTTATGATTCAACAAGACAACGATTCCAAGCACACTGCCGAAGTGCAGCTGCGTACAGCTGCGTACACCACCACAATTACCAGATCTCAATCCAATTGAGTATTTGTGGGACTTGTTAGAACGTAAGATTCGCCAACATGAGATGACATCAAAATCGAGTTTAAAGGACGTAATTACTGAAGAATGGAGCAAATCAACTTCGAAAGAAATGTCAAAGCTAGTAAAATCTATGCCAAAGCGTCTAGCAGAAGTTATCAAGCGCAAAGGCTACCCCACAAGCTATTAAATGAGTTATTTTCAGTTTCACTCTCAATGGCTTAACTTTTATGAGCAGTGTACGTTAACTTTTTCTGAATTAATTTTCGTATGTATTTTATTTTTGTTATTGTTGTTGAAATTAATTTAAGTTTATAATTTTTATTTGTCCTGAAATTACTGAAAGACTGAACTCGAATATGTAATCTAAACTTATTTTGTGTAATGAAATGCCAATATGCATTATTATTTAAAACTTGTTTCCATGTAAATATAGTGTACGTTAACTTTTTATGACTAGTATAAATATTTGGCATTATCTGTTTGAGGTATTAGAGCGCTGTTTAGAGCTACGGCAGGGCAGGAGCTGTAGCGAAGCGTGAAAATAATCTGAATAGATTTCATTCTATTAGCTTTTATAGCCAGGTTTTTAACAAGTTAATTTAATGGACCGTAAAACTACCTAACCAAAATTTTTTTTTAAGTTTTGTAGAAAGAAAAAATAATCTTTAATCTTTGATTTAAATGTTATGTTTTGCAGAAATAACTAGGTGTTTGTAAGAAATTATGAAATGGCGGTAAAAAATGGAAAGTAGTAGTGAAGACTGATAAAAAAAGAGTGTATTTATTACAATATTTTGACCGTGAGTGTATAGGTTACATATATATATATGTACATAGGTATGTATATTAGGAAACCTGTAAAGAGCAGTTTTATCAAATGGGTTAGTGGTTCAATCTGATCTACCCGAATTTTAATTGCGACCATAGAATGCTAATTAAATGAATTAATTTAAATAAAATATAATTATTTTCAGTTTGAAAATGTGTACGTATACATTTGTGTACACACATATACACACATCAATACGTGTATTTATTCAATTAAATTGAAAATATATAATAAACTACACCTGTCAACTGCATTACTCTTTTCCGCGCTCTTCGGCAATATTTCTGCATCGTGGCAACAAAACAACAACATAGCGCAGTCATATGCATGCACATAGACACACACACACATGCATACGAACGCTATTTTATGCACTGAATCGGTTGCATGTCAGTAGCAATATTGTTGCCAACAACACAAATCCCCGCCATCAACAACAACCCAAACAACAAAAAGCTTCCGCAGTGCCTTTGTATTTATTTATTGGAAGGGAGAATAGCACAAAACAATAACAATAAATACTCGTTTAAGAGAATGCTCCAAATACGCATAAACGCACAAAAGGAGCGGAGGCCAAATAATAAAACAAAAAAGAAATAATAAAAACAAACAGAGGGTAGCAACGCAAAAAATATGATAAAATGAAACAATAAAAAATCTTTGTCAAGGCACAATATCACAACAATGGCAGCGGCGACAGTTGCAATAACAACAACAACAACGACAGTAGCAACAGCAACATAAACAACAACAACAACTATAGCATTTTGAACCATTAGCCGTAGCCGTATACGTATTTGCGATAAGTGCGCGGGGCGGCGGAAGTTTGGAAAGCTCCAGCGGCAATGGGTGTAAGATGAGCTCTTTGGAAGTGATTCAAAGTGGGCAGCAATGACAGCCAATAAAGTGGTTGACTACTTTGTAGGGGTCGTCTGGTGGACCCTTTGTGCCGTATTTTATCTTCTCCACATTGGCACTTCAAAACATATCGTTGACAATATCGACGGCGACTTGTTATGCCAACAACATTTATGATTGTCGAAGGATGTAACTGGTTGCCGGCTCGTTGATTCATAAATATTTACGTATGTATTTATGTATGTATGGGTGTGTGTGTATGTACTCGTAGGTGCTTAGTGACAGTGGAACTGAGTGTAATGTAACGAGTAAGCCACGTTAAATCTGGCTATTGAAATGAAAACTGTGTTTTGTTAATGAAATATTTAGGAAATATGTATGTGCAGTTGAGTATAAATATAAAATCTCTACATAAGCAGTACTTATTTAAGGGTGCCTCAAAAGATACAATTTTCGACTGTATTTTCAAAATTTATTATATTCCAATACTTCCGTTAAAATACTTCGGAACAATATTAGGATTGACGTGAGATGTGCCGATTTGAGTGTACTTCCAAAAATCTAGTGATTTATAAATAAAATTATTTTGAAAAATTTTGTTACAAAAAACACCTCACATGAAGAAGATATATAACAACTTCATAAACGAGATCGAAATAGTAAGATTTTTTGAAGTATGATATCATACTTTCTAACCGATCCAGCTCACGTATGTTTATCATCATGATTGTTTCATTGAATCCCTAGCGGGACATAGGGCGCCAACAACACCTACGCGCCATCTTGTCCGATTACTGGATAACGCCTTCACCTGCTTCCAGTTTAAGCCAAGTTAGCCATGAGCTCTTCCTCTAGCTATGAGCGGGTTCCATTCAATTGCCTTCTTCGGTATGTTACCGTGACCAATCGACTTCCATTGCTGTCTTCTAATCAAAATTCCTTGTTGGCATTATTTTTTGGCCAGAAAGTTGCGAATATAATCCTTAGACAGCGATTGACAAAAACTTGTAACTGATGGTTCATAAATCTTAATATTTTTCCGAATATGAATTATGCGTTGCCTCTCTCTGACTACTTATTTGGGTTTCTATTGTTTTTTGGACTTATTCACATGGATTTTACTTTTCAAAAAACCCTACAAAAAACAATTGCAGACCAGAAACGCAACATTCGGATCGAGATTATCAAACTCAAGGCGATAATGTGCGAGCGAGTTCTTGAAAATTTTAATTCTGGTACGAAAGCTTGTAGTCGTGCTCATGGGCATTTAAATTATGCCATTTTTCACATTTATATCTACATATAGTATAATTGTTTTCAATGAGGTGTCAGACCAAACAGATCTTAATAGCTTTTCTACTTAAGCAAAATATCGACAAATACCTTGAATCGGATTTTGACGTTCACCTCTTTGCATTGACTTCAAAGAAGCGTTCGACAGCATCCATAGGGAATCCATCGCCAACGCAAAGCATGAATTAGGAATCCCATCAAAGTTGGTTCGTCTGACGATGCTTACGTTGAAAGGTGCGTTGACGATGTTTTCAAAAATTTCTATACAACAAAATATGACCAGGTCATTTAATATCAACAGCGCTGTAAAACATGGTCACGCCCTTCCAACAACCATTTTCAATCTAGTTTTGCATTATGCTACTGAAGACTTTACCAGATCGGGCCATATACTTTCCAAGTTCGATTTGACTATATGAGGATCTCAAACGTGAAAAGGAAAGCGTCTGGCGTTATGGACATGGAGGACTTTAATTTTGAGAGCGTGTCCAAATTTACCTACTCTTTCGGCGTACTAATAAGTAACGACAACCTGCCGAGCTGTATATCTGACAGGATAATGGCGGCGAATCGTGCACGCTAACATATAAGTCTCAAAATCTCTCAAAATCTCTGTCACGACCTACGCAGAAATTTGGAGAAATAAGGAGCTGCTAAGTCTCTACAATGGCGAAGATATTTAAGATTTATCAAGACGCGACTCATCAGTTGGGCTGGTCACATCATCCGCATAGTTGACGGTAGGCCAGAAAAACTGCTGCTGGTCTACAATCCTTTATGCTCAAGACCTCATGTCAGACTTAAAACCACTTGGCTGCATAATGGCACCGAGGACCTGAAAAGATGAGGCGTCCATACCCGGTAATCTCTAGCGCTGGATCTTGATGAATGGAGGAAGATTGCTGAGGCAGTTAAAGCTCATCCCGAACTGTAACGCTAATAGATCATGATGAGACATAGAATTTTTAAGAGCCGTATTTTGAATAAAAATAGTGAAACCTGAAAGAATCTAAATTTTTACAAGTTTTATTTTAAAACAACATCTATCTGCGTCTTTTAAAAGATCCCTTAACTCTACTCAAGGGCAAAATAGCGAGTCCAAATAAACTTTCATGAATTTTTTTACACACATTCCTTTTCACACTCACATTCCTTTTCATGTAATCAATTTCAGCACCACCTAGGGAGCATTTCCATGTATTTTTGAAAAACATTTTTCCCCTTTAGCGTAAAAATATTTACTTTTAAGTAGTTAAAATATTTCCCGAGTATGAACCAAATCTGACTATAAGAAGATTTTTCAGAGTATATCGATACAGCGCCACCTGCCGGATCTATTTCGTTCTAAAAAAATTGTATAGATAGGACATTTTCCAGACTGAGCCAATTGTTCATGAGGAAATGCGTGAATTCAAATGCGACAACTCAACTCAATAACATCCGACAATCTACTCCGATTGTAACGGATTAAAATGAACAATAGATGAGTGCTTATATGAATGCTATTTCCTACACAAAACAAAAACAAAAACCGGGAGGCTAGTAAAAAGTAATAAATGTAGGAGGGGATTAGGGTGTTAGACTTTTCAGATAGATTTGCAATTTGAACTTCGATTTCCTGTTGCCTAAAAACTCACTCTTAAATAACACTGTGCGACAGTGATTTTATACTTTTATGGAGACCTAGTACAACTTGTAGGTATAGTAAAACTAAGAAAAATGGTATAGGAGAAATTTCCAATACACCCCCAAAATCTCATTTTATGGCCATAAAACCGTTTTTCAGTAGGTTGATGTGAAGAATCACTCCTAACTTCGCCAACGGTTTAAAATGAGATTTTGGGGGTGTATTGGAAATTTCTCCTATACCATTTTTCTTAGTTTTTCTATAGCCACAAGTTGTGCTAGGTCTCCATAAAGGTATATTTAATTTTTTTGTCACACAGTGTAATTATTTTATAAATACTATATAAAAATGGATCACAATAAATCACAAAAATTTCACAAATATTCATATGCTTACATTAGGGTGGGGCATCATTTCTTCAAATTCTACATAGAAATATGAGGGAAAGTACATTAGAGCCTGGCTCATACTTACATGCATATATGTATTATACATTAGGGTGTGACAATTTTTTTTGCGATATCATTCCTAGCCAATTTGAATTCTAAATGACGGTATGAGAAAAAAGTCCATTAGAGTATGGCTCACCCTTACATACATACATACACATTAGGGTGGGGCAATTTTTTTCGACATGATTTCTGCAAAGTCTACATAAAATTATGAGAGAAAAGTTCATTAACGCATGGCTCATACCTACATGCATATAGGTATTATACATTAGGGTGTGCCAATTTTTTTTGCGACATCATTCCTAGCCAATTTGAATTCTAAATAACGGTATGAGAAAAAAGTCCATTAGAGCATGGCTCACCCTTACATACATACACATTAGGGTGGGGCAATTTTTTTCGACATCATTTCCAGCAAAAACGGCTTGTACACAAAGTTATGAGAAAAAAGCTCATTAGAACATGGCTTATATTTACATGCATACACATTAGGATGGATAGATTTTTTTCGACATCATTCCTAGCAAATTCAGATACTAAAAAAATTTCTGACTAAAGTTCATTTATTATTATTATTGATTGGCTGTTTGTGCACTGCGACCTGAAGAGATCTGTTGTGCAGCCATGTAGCCTACTCAAACAGTTCAAAAAGTCCATTATTTTCGAGTTACCAAATTTTAAACTAAATTATCTTAAATTAATATGAAGTTTATATGGAGGTTAATATTTACTTAAGTACTAGGAATGTCAATTTTTACAATACAAACAATTTTTTAATACAAACTTGGGCTTGGAGATATTTTGATACGAAGAATTTTTTATTTTTTACCTAAAGAATATTTTTAATTTAAAGAATCGTGAGCAAATACAAGATTTCAAGAATACAAAGAAGACATATGCAAACTTTTAATTTAATTTGATTTAATTTTTTTAGTAAGAGATTTACTGCATATCATTTTCTTATATATAGATAAAGCTAAAACTTGCAAAATATAACAAAACAAAATTAATTTTGAGCATTTAGCGCCCCCTTGCGATGCTTTAAATAAATAATAAATATAAAAAAAAAAAAAAAATGATTTATACCGAAAACTCCCCAAGTAAACGTTTCTTTAAAAAACTATCATTCGTAATAATTTAGTAAATATTAAACTTCATATTAACGTCGCATTAATTAAAGACAATTTTTTTTTAATATTTAAAATTTACTTCAGGGCTGTGCTCTAATGACCTTTTATGTCATAATTTTATGTAGAATCCGACTGTCGAAAAACTCGCTTCATGCAAATTGATCCATCGTAACACACATACATACAGGTATATGTATGTGTACACGCATATGTATGTATGTATGCGCATAAATCATTTTGCCGGAAATACTTCAAAATTACAATATGTATTATCAAAAAAATACACCACTTATGTTTGCCATGGCACACACGCATCTACTTGCCCACACTCCAAAAATCACCCGAACACACAGCAACACAATTGCTTTCCTATATGGATATGTAAGTGAACATATGCACCCGCACCGCGCGTGTGTTTTCAAAAACGCTCTCAGTCATAAGGAGACACTTCAAAGTCAGAGATACATTTTCGCATAATTGTTTTATTAACAATTTCATGAGCCAAAACCCTCCAACACTCCCACCCAGCAGCAGACGAGCTGAGTCAGCGAAGAGCCTATTGCCGAATAACCCTACCGGCCAGCCAAACAACCAACCACCCACTCACACATCAACCCACTCACCCACTCAGCCAGACTGGCGGGCAGTCAACCAACAAACCAAGCAATCAACCAACCATACAGCCGTACATTTGCTTCGCTGACGGCGCCCTACTTAAAACGGCCGCCAAGCCCGCCGCCTCCTTGGGCCACAAACGTGCGCATGAACACCTCCAGCAGCAGCAGCAGCTAACGCAATTCTCATCTCATAGTTTGCTGCGTCCAAAATTCACTTGTGGCGAAAAGTCTGAAAATAGTCCAAAAACTCATAAAAAAAAAAAATAAAAATAAAAAGTACTGATATTCAGAGCAGCGCGTTGTCAAGTGAACAAGAAAGAGAATAGAGTAGGGGAAGGAGTTCAAGTGGAAGTGAGAGTGTGAGTGTGAGTATGAGTGAGAGTATGCGTTTAAGTGGCGAGGCCTAGGAGGGGATTCGTGGTGGAGTTTGTTTGCGCCTGTTGTATAACACTGTGGTGGCGGAAGGAGGAGCGTGTGAATGTGCGTGTGACGCTAGTGGTGTGGCGTTGCAGGAAGCGAAGCGCGCAGAATTTGTTGCGAAATTTAATTTACAGACAGAATGAGGTCATCCGCGCCGCCAGCCAACCAGCTAAGCAGCCAAAAACAAGGGCAGAAACCGAGCACGGGGAAGTGCGGCAATGGTAAGCTCAGCAGTTGCCGGTGTCGCTAACCGGCAGCCAGTCAACCACAGCCTCACTAAAATATACATACAAACATAGATATGAATGAATGAAGGATGCTATGGCTGCGATAGGAGCTGAGGTTGCAGCAACAATGTGGCCAGAATTGAGGCGAAGGCGAGGATAATATGATAGTATGCACGTACATACATATGTATGTATGTAGTAGCAGTCGTTGATGGTGCTGATATTGCATACTTTCGCTGTCGCTTTAGCTGGTTTTCTTTTTGTTTTGTTTGGGTTGGTTTTTGGACGGTTTCATAGCTGACGTAGAATTTATATGCATATGTAGATGTACATATATTTACTATGTATATGTATGTGTGTGCAAGTGTTTTACTGTTGTTGTTGCTGCTATTATTATCCGCTGTTGCTCCACGCATTTTGTATAACTGTAAAACTTCCTTCTGGCAGCACTTTTGTTCACGTCGTATGCTGTCGCATAATTGTATTTGTTGTTGTTGCCGTTGTTGTTTGTGTTTGTGTTGCCATCGTCAAAGGACATTCGCATGTCAGTAAGCCTGTATACCATACATATGCAAATACACCCGCACACGCACACACGTAAAGGGCGATGAAGTGGCAACGAAGTGGAAGCTGGTCTCTAGCTGGTGCTGGCGTAAATTGGAGCGTAGCCACAGGCACTGCAAAGGGATACAATAATATTATATATGCGTAGTAGTTTTTGGTGACAGCCAAAGAAGTAGCGAAAACCAAGCTTTTGTATGTGCGACTGCTTGTGTGTGTAACGATAAAATAAAATGAAAGGAAAAACTTTACACTGGTGTTGGTAATAAAAATGTTAACAACTGCAAGTGACAGACGACGCACAGCAACAGAAATAAACACAGGCCAAATGACGCACACTGGTGGCCGTAGTAGCCGAATGAGCAGGTGCGTGCCCACCATTCAGTGGAACCGGATTCGAAAGCCACTGTGAAGATGAAAAACCGAAATGCTGGAAAAAGTGTTTTCTAGTAGTGGTCGCCTTTTAACAGGCAAAGACAAATCTCCGAGTGAATTTGTGCCTTCATAGCACCGTCTCAAGAAACGAGACATTCAGGGACATCATAAAAACTGTTGGTCCTACCAATTTTCGAATGGAATCAAGACGTGTGCCTTAAGTTAGAGGAGAAACTCGGCCATGTAAGTCGCAAAGGTTGTAGGCGCCAATGCCATACGTGGACTTACACTTGATATTACTCATATATGTATATCATATATGTTTGTATGGATGTATACGTATAAATACACACATAATTTACATAAGCCCTTTCATGCAAGAGACTCATCCGAATTCGCCGAATTTTGCCTTCATCTGCTTATTTTTGCATCAAAAAAACTATTCCATTAGAGTGTTATAACTTCTTTCTCATAGTGGGCTCATATGCATGTATGTATGTATGTACCCGTCTAGCGATGTAGCTACAAATAGCCGTTGTAACAATGCGGTGATTCAGGGTTAAAGCAGATCTTTGACAACAATTATTTGGGATATGTTTCATTTTTGCTTCAGAAAGTAAGCAACCCCTCAGCCAAAAAAATTAGCAAATATCAACGCGAAGTTTCAGGTGCTGAAAACTTGCCCCATCTTACACCAAAGTTTATAGGGGATGTAAAACTAACCTGTGATTTTTTAGCTATTATCTTTTTAAACAGTTGGTTTGAACAGCTGACGTACGTTTCGTGTTTTGTTTCACTGTCAAACATCTTCAGTTTGGTCCATAATTTATCCATGAATCGTCTTACAAACGAAAAACGCTTGCAAATCATTGAATTTTATTATAAAACTGCGTGTTCTGTTAAGAAAGTTTATCGCGCGTTTCTTCCATTTTATGGTCAGTTTAATCGACCCACTGAAGCGGCTATTCGAGCTATTGTGACTAAATTTAGAACCAAATTTACATTATTGGACATCAAACCACCAACACGCTTACGTAGAGTGCGAACTGAAGAAAATATCGCAGCTGTATCGGCCAGTGTTAATGATGACCACCAATTATCGATTCGTCGCCGTTCGCAGCAATTGGGCCTCTGTTACTCAAGAACGTGGAAAATTTTGCAAAAGCATTTAGGTGTGAAACCTTTCAAAATACAGCTGGTGCAAGAATTGAAGCCGAACGACCTACCGCAACGCAGAATTTTTGGTGAATGGGCTCTTGGAAAGTTGGCCGAGGATCCACTTTTTTATCGAAAAATTGTGTTCAGCGACGAAGCTCATTTTTGGATCAATGGGTACGTAAATAAGCAGAATTGTCGATTTTGGAGTGAAGATCAGCCAGAAGAATTGCAAGAGCTACCAATGTATCCAGAAAAGGCCATCGTTTGGTGCGGTTTATGGGCTGGAGGTATCATTGGACCGTACTTCTTGAAAGATGCTGCGAATCGTAACGTAACTGTGAATGGTGAGCATTACCGTGAAATGATATCCAACTTTTTTTAGCCCAAAATGCAAGAGCTTGACTTGCATGGTTTCATGTGGTTTCAGCAAGACGGTGCCACATGCCACACAGCACACGTAACAATGGACTTGTTTTGAGGCGAGTTTGGTGAACATTTTATTTCACGTTCGGGACCTGTCAATTGGCCACCCAGATCGAGCGATATAACGCCTTTAGATTATTTTTTGTGGGACTATGTTAAAGCTCATGTCTATTCAGACAAGCCTGCTTCAATAAACGCATTGGAAGACATGATTAAAGCATTTATATGTGACATACCGGCCGAAACATTGGAAAGAGTATGCCAAAATTGGACTAAGCGGATGGACCATTTGAAGCGCAGTCGCGATCAATATTTGCATGAAATAATCTTCAAACATTAAATTATATGGGCTGTACTATCGATTTAAATAAAAATATCATACATTTTTCTGAATTTTACATGTGGTTTTTTGAAAAACTTTCCTATAGCTCTTAAAAGTCGCCCTTTATATACTCAGATTTAATCTTGCGATTTAACAATACTCTATCTCTTTCCCTGGGGCTACGTAAGAAGCATGGTATGGGGTAGCCAAGCTCCTTGCTATTCCGAAAAATGTTTCAAAATTTGAAATTTATCGAGAGCCGCAATTAAATACGTATCTAAAAGGTATTGAACATTTTTTCACAGCAATTATATTTCAAGAAAACATATAAATAAAAGGCCACATATTGAATTGCATTTAAATATTAAAAATTAGAAACACATTTAATTCACTTCTCTGAATAATTCTTAAAAATTTTGTGAAGAATTGGTAACAGAACTTCCCAGTAATTCTTTGATTAACGAGCTTCCTAGTATGGATCGGTGTTTGGATTCAACGAATTTTAGTGGAATAAAATTATTCACATAACATACGTACGTTGTTCCGAATATTGAAATAATTCGACAAGCAGCCTTTTTTATTTTAGGTTACTTTGGTTCTGGTACAAATTTCCAAAATTTAGTAATCGACGTCGACTTATGTTTTAATTGTAGAGCTTGATCTTCTTCCATCTCTATTAATTCTAATCCTCCAGATGCTTTTTGGGTCATAATTATATGGGAAGTGGAAAACTCGCTTTGAATATTCATATATTAATTTCAAAGTTTTCTTGTTTAATGTTTGAGCAACTTTTTTTAATTCGAGGAAAATGGCAAAATGTTTAATTTTTAATGTCCTTTTGAAAAGGTTATAATTTAGTTTGAAAACTAAATATTCGCTGTGAGAGGTCAAATATTATGTTATCTTTCTCCGTCAATTTCAAATTCATGTGCTTTATTTATAAAAGAAAATCTGCAGTCTTGTTGAATCACTCTGTGCAGGTTTATCATCTCAATGGAACTATGGCATAATAAAAGAAAGGGGTCCACATCAATGTCATTCAATTGCTAAACGGTGATGAATTTTTAGGCACTGGTTTTACAGACACGAGAAAGCTGGTCATTGCGAGCTCTGTGTCTCAAACTGATGCAAAGGTGCAGGGCATATTATTTCCTGTTGGCTACGATAGAGAGATAAATTATTCACGAAGCAATTGATAAATGTCTCTCAGTCGAGAATTCAGTAAGCACCTTCGGGCAAATGCAGAGAATGTGTCCCACCGTTTTATGTTTCTCAAGGCAGTAGCCGCAATTGAAGTCGGATGTGTACCGATCTCTTTCAGGTGTTTGATTCATAGAAAATGATTAGTCAGCAAGCCCATAAGTTGTTTACAATTCCACCGGCTCAGTAGAAGTTGATAAATTGCTAGACCCACTGCAATTCAAGACACTTTGAGCTAAATGCTCTTGTAGCCTCTCGCTGCCTGCATCCAAAATCCTCCAAACCAATTCTGACGATGGCTTCGATGAACGAAGAAGGAAGTACTATAGCTTTACGGTTAAAAAAAAACAGTTTCAGTCCATTCGGGTCAAATGCCTTCTTCCCAGGCACCATGTGATAGCTCGTAAATGTCCTCGGCATCGTCCCCTTACCAGATAGCCTGGTTACGCAAATGCTGAACTCGAAAGAAAAATGGGAACCAATAAAAATGCTAAATGTCAATGCGCAAAGTGGAAGCAAAGCGAGTGCGCCCAAGCTAGAACATCCAAAGAGGCCATTTCGAAGCAAACCTCCTGTGGGAGTGACTGTATTTACGAACAAATGACAAAGACGAACGTCTGAGGTAAACCTCAAGACGAACCCAAGCAGACGACAAGTCGATATCGAGCAACGATATTGCAACTTTCAGATACCCCATTGGTAACAAAGTAATGGAGGTAGTTGATAGTGTATAACTCCCATGCGCAATTAGGAGAGCAACCTGAACAAAGCTACCACGGCACCACCTTGATCAAATGCTTTTAACAGTCCCAATAAAACAAAACCTCCTCTCTTGACGCACAAAACTAACACTATATAAGTTTCTCATCATGCCCGAGCACAACATCCGATGAGACGTCTCTTGGAGTGTTTAAGAGAAATATTCTGCGAATGCTATTTGTACTTTTCAACGTTGGCGACGGCGGTAGAATAATGAGATGCATGAGTTTTAAGTGGACATTGAAATAGTATTAGGTGCGCACTAAGTTCTCGCTTTTTTTTTATGAAAATACAACTTTATTCTGAAAGAATGGATAGGTTTTAACGGGATTAGCAACGTGAGGCCGAGCGTTGTCATGCTGTAGATTCACTTTTTCATGCGTCTCCGCGTATTGCGGTCGCTTCTCGCGCAGTGTTCGGCTCAATCGCATCAATTGTAGGCGATGCCGATCCCCAGTGATGGTTTCGCTTGATTTTAACAGCTCATAATAAATAACACCAACTTGGTCCCACCAAATACATAGCATAACCTTCGCAGCGTGAATATTCGGCCAAGGCGACGACATACATAGAAGCATGAGCGGGCAGTCCCCATGACTTTCTTTTATTTGAATTGCTGCAATGAATCCATTTTTCATCACCCGTCACGATGCGATGAAGAAACCTTTTCGTTTTTTGCCGCTGTCAGTTCACAGGCGAAAAAACGACGTTCAACATCGCTTGGTTTTAACTCATAAGGAACCCAAGTTTGTTTCAGAATCATTCCCAAAGCATGCAATCGCTTGGAAATGGATTGACGGGTAACTCCTAATACTGAAAAAAGCTCTTCTTGCGTTTGACACGGATCCTCATTGAGCAATGCCTCCAATTCAGCGTCTTCGAAGGTTTTTGGCCTTCCTTCACGCGACCGGTCGTCAACAGTAAAATCACCGTCTTTGAAGCGACGGAATGAATCTCGGCACGTGGTTTCACTTAAAGCAGCATCTTCATAAACTTTTTGTAGCTCTCGATGCGTTTCAGCCGCCGTTTTTTTTTCGAATGAAAGAGGAGAATCAACACTTCCCGCAAATGACGATTATTCGGCACAAAATCAGACAGTTCACAAAACCAAAAGTATATGATACCAAAACAAAATCACTAATGTGTCGAAGCAGCTTGTTTACCATACATATGTCTTAGCTTGATTGATGACGTTTAGGTTATGTTAGAATCGACTAGCACACACTGCTGGCGGCATCTATTGACAAACAGCGGGAACATAGCTGCGCACCTAATAATAAATTTTTGTGGGTGCCGAAATACTGTGGTGTTCAAGGCAACGAGTTGGCTTATGAAATGGCGAACTGCGATTCTTTGGAATTTGCAATTTCAGGGCCAATTATAGTCGGGTATAATAAGGATTTTATTAATAAAGCTCATGGGAGCCGTTGCTGCAGTACTGACACCGGCAAAACAACCAAGTGTTTCCTGAAAAAGATTGTAGGGTAGCGAAATTCCTTCTCAAAGAGAGCAAGCAGTGAGCTAAGAGGCTTGATACCACTAGGTTCGAGGCAAAATACATGAGGACGACATAGGATCGCCACAGACATCATAAACGATCGGCAGTCAAACTGTGATGGAACCTTTTTTGGGCCGATTGTTTTGAGATTGGACGAGCTACATTCGTTTTCCTTCGACAAACAGCTAAGATTCCTAAACGAGTCTGGGAAGTTTGCAGAGAAGTAATAAATTTCCTCCCCATCTGTTATTCCTTATTATTTAAGTACTCCTTCTGTAGGCCTTAAGTGAGTAATATTATATAATATATATATATATTATAATATTGGCTGACTGCCGAGGAAAATTCCAGTCATGAACTATTCCCTTCCCTTCCATTCGATGAAATGTAGGAATACTCTGATGTGGCCAATAAAACAAATGCGAACTCAACCAGCTTTCATCGGGCTTCGCTACGCCTCCCCCATGCGTAGACAACACTGCACTACTAAGTAGACTTACTCTTACATGTGCCTATGTGTGTGCGTCTGTATTCATTTATGTTTAAGCACATATTTGCCAACGCATACATATTCATAGTTTGACTTAAGCAACCAAAAGACAAGTGCGAATACCAAGAGGCGGAGAATATGGAAAAGGATCAAAGCGAACAATGCCAAGCGAAGGGAAGACGCAATGTGCCCACAGCGGTGGCACCCAACTTGACGCTCGACAAGTTTCTTTGTTTTGTTTGCAAATCGAAAATGAATTTTTTATCAATCCAATGCAATCGAAAGCGAGAAGCGGGACGTCAACAGCAGACATACAAATATTTATGCAGAAGTGTATATGTATGTGTGTATGTATGTATGTATGTTACTACATACCGTATCAAGTTTTTAAACTATAACAATCTACATACATACATACGCACATACGCCGCCATTATGGGAGCATGTGTGGGGAAGCATGCAGGGACCACTGATGACGCAGATGTAAGAACAAATGGAAACGGGGGCTGCAAAAACCAAAAAAAAAAAGAACGGAACAAAAAAAGGCTGAACAAAGACACGAGTACGACACTTTGCATGAGAATAACGAGGAGCATTGGATTTTGCAGTTAACAGTTGGGAATTCGAGTGAATTTGAGTTGAGTTCGAGGCGTTCGACAGGCATTCGCAAAAGGATGCACTCCAGTTCACTGCTGTCGCCGGCAATCAAGTGTCAATGCGACGCCACCAGAAATAGTAATACGTTAACAATAGTGGCAATTGACTTTTTCAATGGCTTTCGATGATATGCCCGGCAATTTTTTGACATTTACTCGTTCGTTCTTTGTTGATTTCGTGTCGATGATTGCCAGAGCGGGCAGAAAGGAAGAAAGGAAAGCAGTTTAATAAAGCACTTTTTGTGCAATTGACTTTCTGGGTGTTTGTTTGATTGTTTGTGCCACTTTACACTTTTTTCCTCATACATACATACATACATATGCATTTATTATATACAAGGTGGCGTAAAATTAATCATCCATTTTTTTATAAGTTTTTTTACTGAATAAACCAAATGATTTTGAGTGATGGAAATCTTTATTCTGACCTTTACGCGCTCGTCTCCTTGTCTGTTAGTATGCTGCAGCTGTCTAGTTCGACGTACGACGTCATTTTTCTTCATCTTCCTTATTGGCTTTTCCAATTCTGGCCGAGTTCAACAAAGCGTGCCAGTCGTTTCTTTCTCGTGATAACCGACGCCAGTTGGGCACACCAAGTGAAACTAATTCCTTCTCCACCTGATATTTTACTACCAGCTGGTGCCGCATCGAATACTTTCACAGCCGGACCGTTTGTATCCATTCGGACGTCATCGGAGCCACTAGAGCGAAGGTCCAAAAATCTTCCGCAGACTCTTTCTCAAACACTCCCAGGCTTCTGCGCCATGCGAAAGGACGGGCATGATAAGACCCTTATTTTTTTGTTCGTCGAGAGAGGACTTCACTACTCAATTTCCTACTTCGTCCAAAGTAGCACTTATTGACAAGAGAATATATTTTTGGATTTCTCGGAGGATGGTTCCGTGTGTAGAAGCCTACGCAAGTGGGGAAAGTCCCTGTTTTCCATTCACTTGGGAGTGGCCAGGACGATTTTTCTGCTTATTATCTACGGTCCAACTTCCGGGCTTCGCCCAAGTATCCTCTGGGTAGCTCTCGAACACCCGTTTGAAAGCGATCTAAGGTGAGGAGGCGAAGCGTCACAGGATATTTGGTTGTGCGGGCGCTTTGGAACCCACCTTGAATATTGACCAATTTGTTAGGAAATCTTGTTCAACACTAGGCTTTGTTAGGCGGAACCGCGCACAGTTCTCTGATCCATATACACTTAAACTGCTTTATACGTCTTTCGTACGTTCCAATTTAGAATATGCTACGTTTGTTTGGGGACCATATCACAGTGATTATATTTATCGTATCGCGCGTGTTCACAAGGTCTTTCTTACATTTGCTTTGTGATTTTAGAGCGTAAGCCTTTTTATAACCCTCGCTTACTTCTAATAAACCTTAAGACCTTAGAAGCTGGGAGAACTTTCACTGCCCTTTATGTTTAATGCTCTCAATGGCTCTTTAGATTGTACTGCTTTATTAAATAGTATCAATTTAGATATTCCCCAAAAAAGCCTACCTTTATTACTCCATTTTTATGTTGCTACTTGGAATTGGAAATTTAATTGGAGTTGAATTAAAAGGCTTAAATAAGATCTCGAGTTCAACATCATTTTTCTTTAGCGAAATATGAGTTTGTTAAAACTTTGAACACTTTTAATAACTTACTTTTTCCTTAAGAAACTCATACTAAATGAAATCTTTATTTTAAAATTTTCAGAAATATTAAATCTGCCGATATAGTGATTAATTTTGCGCCACCTTGTATGTATGTATGTACATAAATATCGCATTTGTGCGCTTTACCCTTTTTTTTTTTGTTAAAATTTCAACTATCGGCAGCCAGCAGCGCTGCAAGTGCTCGTTTGTATAAAAATGCATACGTCTGCATGAATATTCACGCATACATATACACATACATATTATTTATCATACACAAAGTCAATTCATCACTCACCCATCAATTCTGTGATTTAATGATATGCTGTTTCAATAGCTCAAAAAGCCTTTGAAAGGAATCTGGTGAGTGCCGTTACTTTTCTGAAGGACGAATTGCTCTTTTCGGCTTGCTTTGCGATAAGGGATTGCAACAAAAAACGTATAAAAATTAAAATATTAAAACATGGATATTATTAATCAAATTTAAAGGATAAGAGCACGCTGAGAAGGCTGAGGAAAATAAACAAAAAAAACTCATTTAAAAATATGTGCCGCCGACTTTCAGAAGCTCAACAAGTAAAAATACCAGTGACTCCAGGTACTTAGTCGTCCCAAAGCCGCATTATTGCGGTTACTTTGATAATTTAATTGGGCCGATTGTATTTTGA
Source organism: Anastrepha fraterculus (assembly GCA_037575425.1). NCBI lineage: Eukaryota > Metazoa > Arthropoda > Insecta > Diptera > Tephritidae > Anastrepha > Anastrepha fraterculus. The sequence continues at coordinate 23,303 of JAYXIM010017129.1, forward strand.
TAGCTCCTTAGTGCACTGTGCACCAGTCGAAAAAAGGAAATCCTGCGAAATAGCAATTGGGAAGAGCTGAAGAATATTGGAGCACCGTCCGTTTTTTGATAAAATTTCGTCACAGTGTATTTACAGTGTATTGAGGTCCGCCTAATTTTGGTTTCAAGTCAAGTTGAATTATTTGAAAAAAAAATCTTCTAAAACTGCATTTACCATAAATATTGTCTTTGAGGGTTTATAATAAAATTTAATGGCGTTTATTTCTGTGGTGCTTTTTAACTCAATATTTCAAACCGGTATGCGTTCTTTCTAATGGTGGTCGCCACTCGGCAGGCAATGGGCTAAGCTCCGAGTGTATTCTGCCAAGAAAAAACCATTTGCCGTTCGGAGTCGGCTTAAAACTGTAGGTCCCAAGATAGGAAGCTCATTTGGATCTAGTGGATCTCGAATGGATCTGATGGTGAACGAGGACAAAACGAAGTACCTCCTGTCTTCAAACCAAAAAGTCGGCGCACTCGCGTACCGGCACCCACGTCACTGTTGGCAGCTATAATTTCGAGATTGTAAAGTACTTCGTGTATTTAGGAACCAGCATCAACACCGATAACAATGTCAGCCTTGAAATCCAACGTAGAATCTCTCTTGCCAACAAATACTACTTTGGACTAAGTAGGCAAATGAGTAGTAAAGTCCTCTCTCGACGAACAAAACTAACACTCTACAATACTCTCATCATGCCCGTCCTAACGTATGGCGCAGAAGCTTGGACGATGACAACATCCGATGAAACGACGCTTGGAGTGTTTGAGAGAAAGATTCTGCGTAAGACTTTTGGACCTTTGCACGTTGGCAACGGCGAATATCGTAGGCGATGGAACGATGAGCTGTATGAGCTTTACGCCGACATAGACATAGCGCAGCGAATAAAGATCCAGCGGCTACGTTGGCTGGGTCATGTCGTCCGAATGGATACAAACGCTCCGGCTTTGAAAGTATTCGATGCGGTACCAGCTGGTGGTAGCAGAGGAAGAGGAAGACCTCCTCTGCGATGGAAAGATCAAGTGGAGAAGGACTCCACTGGGGTTACCAACTGGCGCCGGTTAGCACGAGAAAGAAACGACTGGCGCGCTTTGTTAAACTCGGCCAAAATCGCGTAAGCGGTTATCGCGCCAATTAAGAAGAAAAAGAAGTTGCATGGTAGTCCGCTTTGGGTAAACGGCAGGTAACACCAATAATCGAGTATTTGGCGTGGCACCCAGAGCCACCCCAAATAAAGACATGCGTATCATTATCTACTCTTGCTTCGTATTTGAATATAATTCTTAAAATTAAGGGAATCCTGATATGAAACTTTCAGAGATTCCTAGGCATAGTTAATTACTAATTTTGTCACAAAAATTTTACAAAACATTTTCTTTCCGAAATAAAATAAATTTGTTCCAAAACAATTTTTTGAGATTTTTGTTTCAAGTAAAAAATTTTTTTAAACAAAATAAATTTGTTCCAAAACAATTTTTTGAGATCTTTTATTTAATTAAAAAAATGTTTTTAATTATTTATTTCCAAAAACAAAATTTTTTTCGAAAACGAAATTCATTTTTGCAAAAAAAACAATCCAACAAAGAAATTAAATTTTTCCAAAAACCAAACTTTTTTCTAAAACAGAAACTAATTTTTTCAAAAAATAAAATAAATTTTTTCCAAAAGATGTTTTTTAGATGTTTTCCGAAAATACCTTTTCTTTTGATTAATTTTTTCTGAAAAAAAAATGTTTAACTAATTTTTTTAAATTACTAGTTTTTCCCAAAAACAAAATTTTTTCCAAAAGAGAAACTAGAATTTTCCAAAATTAAAATAAATTTGTTCCAAATCAATTTTTTGACATTTTTTTATAAATTAAAATTTTCTTTTAATTAATACTTTTCCAAACACAAAATATTTTGCAAAAGAAATTAATTTTTTCCAAAAACTAAACTTTGTTCCAAAATCGAAACTAATTTTTTCAAAAATAAAATAAATTTTTTCAAAAACAATTATTTGAGATTTTTTTTAATTAACGTTTTCCGAAAACACATTTTCTTTTGATTAGTTTTTTCTGAAACATTTTTTTTAATAATTTTTTACAGAAACAAACTTTTTTAAATTACTAGTTTTTTCCAAAAACAAAATTTTTTTCCAAAAGAGAAACTAAAATTTTCCAAAAATAAAATAAATTTGATCCAAAACAATTTTTTAGGATGTTTTTTTTTAATTAAGAAAATATTTTTTAAGAAAAGTTTTCCAAAAACAAAATAAATTTGTTCCAAAACAATTTTTTGAGATTTTTTTTAATTAATTTTTTCCAAAAACAAAATTTTTTTTCAAAAAGGAAAAGTTCCAAAAAAAACTTTCCAAAAAAGAAGTTATTTTTTTCAAAACGAAAACAAATTTTTTCCAAAACAATTTTTTGAGATTCATTTTTAATAATTTTTTCCCCTCTAATAGCTTAACTTTTGTAGTAAAAAAATAATCTTATTAGAGCAGTGAGCCGTAAGCCCTGGCAGCTAGTGCTCCTTTTTTTTGTAAAATAATAATTTATTGTTATTTTCCATATATTAAATAAATAAATAAAATAAATTTTTTTCCGAAAAAACATTTTCTGTTCATTAATTTTTTCTGAATTTTTTATTTTTTAAATAATTTTATATAGAAACAAACTTTTTAAATTAATTTTTTCCAAACCAAACATTTTATTCAAATTTGAAAAGTGTATTTTGTCCTCAAAAATATAAAAACAGTCCAAAATATAATATTTGACTTTAAAAACTCCATTCCAAACTTTTCAACATTGAATAAATCTCAAAATTGTTAAATTTTTTCACAAATCTTCCAGTTTTTCTTATTATACTCAATTCCACAAAAAATAACGAAATTTCAAAAAAATTAAAGACCATGTTCAAAATACTTGGATCACTTGACATAGAACCGCGCGTATGTAAGGAGGTTGCTGTTCTCGGCTACAGCCAATGCAACCTTACTTAACCTTTTTGTTTTGCTTTCGATTCGTAATAAATTTGGCAATATTTATTTTGAAAATATTTACATTAGAATATTTTAAATAACACTAGCGACAATTATGCACTCACAATACATACATATCTCCATATGCATGACTTGCTTTCGCTATATGTATATCCACAAATAAATAAAAAATTATAGCCTAAATAAACAAACAATAAATTATTCGCAAATGTGTTTGCAATGTGAAAACAAAAAGGGGACCAACGTAATGATAAACAACCAGATAAATTACAAGTGTGTGAATGAAAAACTATTTATGCAAAATGCTAATGAAATACCATTACAAAATATACTTTACATACATATTTTTATAATTTGCATATACACACATACATACATACATATGCATAGACAATACACAAGTAGATTGTCAAACATATCAAACGCCTGTAATTCGAGTGTCAATGATAAAAATCACTCAAATAAAATGAAATATAATATGTGCGGCCATAACTATATAAACATATGTATATACATACATACATACATACGTATTTGAAGACTAGAATGTATACATAGAGTATATCGAATTGGAGCTGGGCAAGAGTATTGACAACATTGAGCGGTCAACAGGCGCCAGAACATCGTAAAGCAATTCTCCTAAGGAGAGAGAGGAAAGTATTCGCATGATAGAAGTAAAAGCAATAGCAGCAACAGCAACAGTAACAGTAATGTATTGCACTCTGAAATACCGCAAGCAAACAAGCAAAACAATAACTAGCAACAACAACTGCAACAATTCATGACAGATGAGCGACAAAATATCAATAAAATTTAAAACGTAAATCAACAGCAGTAGCAGCAGCAGCCACAATCAGAACAAAAACAAATGCAATAGTATAAACTTTAAGTGTTGGGTTGTTTTTGTTTTTTTGCTACTGTGTGACCTACACTACCACCAGCAGGGACAACCAAATAAATGTCAATGACTAAACTGATAAATTGAAGGGTGTACAAAATGTTGCCACGAAGATGACAGATGAGTGATCACAATGTGATTTTAGTGGTTTTAGGTATACGTATAATGTAAGTCCATGCATTTCGGGATTTTTTTGGGGTATCGCTGAACACTTTGGAATATAGAGGCGTTTTGAATACACTTACATACAGATGTAAGTACGTGGGGATTGAATAGCCTGTGCCCACTTCGACTATTAAGTCACATAAAATAATTTACAAAAATGATCGCCTTGGTAATCGAAATATAACTACAAACATGTGAAATAATGCGGCAAATGACTAATTCAATTTTCAATATACGAGGGTCGTTTGAAGAGTCCATGCTGAAATAAAAAACTAATTAACCCTCCGTTGAACACCCTTTTTATAACCTTCGGTTGGGCACCCGGATCTGGCCTTTCTTCGTTCTATTCGATAGAAATTAAAATTTTAAGAATCCACCTGGAAGTTAAAAGTCGTTATCTATAATGAAAGTATGTTAAATTCTCGTCCAAAGCCGAAAAAGTCTGGCCAGAAAAATCTGGGTTAATTCTGGGTAATTTCTTGAGTTAAAACTTTTTTTATTTTTCAACATAGGCTTTAAGGCTTATACACTTCGTCCAACGCTGTTCTAGTTTGTTGATCCTTTCCGAATAATAGGATTTATTCAGTCTAAAAAATAGCCATTCGTTTCTGCAATCGTCTCCTCTTTCGCGCGAACCGTTTCTTCAAACTGCGGAACAAATAGCAGTCCGAGAGATCCGAGTGTGGCAAGTCTAGAGAATATGGGGAATGTAAAATGAGTTAGAAAAACATTTCCATTAACTTTGCCATCACCACCACTGAGGAGTGAAATTCCACATACGAAATTATTTTTCGTCCTTTTTTTGACTTCCTCGATTGAAACGAATGCCAAACACAAAGAAATATACCGATCTGGCGGAGGCTTGGTGTGGGTTCTTCCAAAAAATGTTACTAACCAAACAATAACCGTGATGCGCGCCAGTAGTGCCGTATCTCTGACTTTGCACGAACTTTTCAAACGACCCTCGTACTTACCACTTCATGGGAGCCAAAATATTGCGTTCAGGCATTTTTGACTTAAAGAAAATGTCGATAAAATCACAGAAATAATCGAAGTTGACCGGCATGTTAGTAGTCGTTGCATGGCTCAGGAACTAAAGATCGGTCATAAAACAGTTTAAAACCATTTGCGCAAAAACATTTTTTTTAATAATTTCCTTTTGTTCTTACATGTTTTTCGTGTTTTCACATTTCACTCACGCAACTGAGCCAATGGGACGTCTTACCTTTCTGAAGGGCGCAATCTTTTCTTCGATTCCTATCAACATTCACAGAGCCTATGGAATCGGTAGGAGTCTGCGAAATGCAGTGAGACAATCTGCAAACATCCCACAATCTGATACTACATACATACATGCGTTCACAGGTTGGTATTTTATGCTCATAAATCGTTGGGGCATCTCTTCCCTTCCCAATGAGATATTTGCGGTGAAGAATTGGGTTACAACAACCACGGCATACGAAGAGTACGCTACAGTCTGGTATTCCGTATAAGATAACTCCATAGTTAGGCTAACTTTACTACTTTGGAGCAACTCAAAGGAACCAGCGGTTTAAGTACAATTACGTAATTAGATTGTTTCAGAGAATACCAGTAACTTTTACAATTACAATACAATACAATTCAATCGGCACCTTCTCTTTCCTATACACTTCACATGGCTGCCCCTAACACAACATTTTTTTTTTACTTTTTTGTAGACTATAAAGGTCGTATCTAAACCTATTATTAATATGATGCCTACTTGGCTGTGAGGACCCTTTAGCATCACGTATTTTTTTTTTGTTTGGGGTGAAAATAAAGGAAGTTACACCGGATATTTTGAGTATGCAGCACCAAACACTTTTATCCAATTCTAAATATGCACACTGGGCTCGACTGATCCCGAATTCTTGTGTAAATCTCTAATATTAAACCATGAGATAAGTTTAGTAAGCCCCGATTTACACAGGGAAGCATTTGGAAGTGAAACATTTTGTTCGTGGGAGAAGGACGGACAGGGAAGAAGAAGGGGTGTTTTTTTCTGTCGGAGTCGGCTTGAAACTGTAGGTCCCTCCATTTGTGGAACAACATCCAGACGCACGCCACAAATAGGAGGAGGAGCTCGGCCAAACACCCAAAAAGGGCGCGCCAATCTATATATATAAAACAAAGTCGGATTTGTTATAACACTTATAACTCGAGAACTGCTGAACCAATTTTCATGGTTATTGATTCGTTGGATTTGTCTCCGCCCTGAATAACAGAATACATCTTAAAAACAATGAAAACTCGATATGTGTAACGAATACTTAATCATTTCAATAAATGCTCATTTGTTTATTACATGTCAAACATTTGTTGTCAAATCCTGTCAATAGTGTAAATGTCTTTTTGTAAATTGTCTTTATTGTCTATAATTTTCTTGATAAGCTATTGTCTATGTCTCGAAAGTTCAGACGCTGTTATTATATTTGGTTGTTTTATGTGGTTTTGTTCGAGTGCATATTCAGTAATACCATTAATAACAATGCCACGTCCTAGAAGATCTAATCTTTCCCAGCGGAGCCGTAATGCAATTAGGCAACGGAATATCACGAGTCAATTATCTGATGAAGAACGAGAAATTGCACGAGAAGAGCGCCGCGTTAGTATGGAGCAAAGAAGGGCCTTAATTCGTGCTTCTCAAACACAAGAGCAAAGGGAGGCAGCCAGTGAAACGGCTAGGTTAGAAACGAGAAATAGTCGAGCTAATCGTACAGATTAACAGAGGAATAATCTTCGAAGTGCAAGAAGAAATGGTTCAAGTATTGATTTGAATCGAGCAGCGTTTCTATATGATTGCACCATCGACTACAGCTTACATCGTTTAGTTTGCATTGGTCCAATAGACATTGTTTGCCAGCATTGTGGCGCATTGAAGTTTGCTGGTGAAACGCCTGGTTTGTGCTGCCTAAGTGGTAAAGTGAAATTGCCATTATTGGTTCCGCCACCAGAGCCATTGTGTTCCCTGCTTTATGGCAAAACACTAGAATCACGACATTTTCTAGCGAACACTCAAAAATACAAAGTCTGTTTCCAAATGACTTCATTTGGGGCGGAAATTATCGAAGAATACGGATATAATCCGACATTTAGGGTAATTACGTTAAAAACTTTATTTTCTATGATTGTAAAAAAAATCTGGAATGTAGTTTGCTAGAATTCTGTATTTGTCTCTAAATAAAAATGGCATGTTATTATTTGAAAAAAAGTGTTTGTAAATCTAACTATAACTATGGCTTTGACTTTACAGATTCAAGGCCAGATTTGCCATCGCATTGGATTATTGCAACCTATTGAAGATGCACAGCATAAATTCTTGCTAATATACTTCATGGCAATATGGAAGAACAACTTGACCGGCGTCAAGGGATCAATACAGCTACGAAAAGAGCAATTCTCCGAGATCTGCAGCAAATGCTTCATGAACATCATGCATTGGTCAGGCTGCTCAAGACTGCTTTAGAACGCATGCCAAGTGATGACTATAAAGTTGTGATCAAAGCAGATAAAAGACCAGCTGGAACACATGAACGCACATTTAATGCTCCAACAATCGATGAAGTAGCAATACTGATTGTTGGTGAAAACATGGAAACACGTGATATTGTACTTACACGACGAAATACTGGGCAACTACAAAGAATATATGAAACACACCGTTCATATGACGCGTTACAATACCCGCTGATGTTCTGGCAAGGAGGCGATGGATATCACTTTAATATCAAAATGATTAATCCATTGAATGGTAAGATCAATATATCATTGTTTTCATTTTAACTTGATATACATTTTATTCTGTTTTCTTTTGGTACCCAAAAGAAGTTGTCACTCCTAATTTAGTAGAGAGTAGCTGTAAGAGTCGTTAACCTATTAGGGGTTCTAAAATAAAATTTTTACTGTATTTGTTTCAGGTGAGGAAACTACCAAGAAGGTTAGTTCGATGAATTATTACGCATATCGTTTGATGATTCGTGAAAATTCTGACAATTATTTGTTGCGATTTCGTCGACTGTTTCAACAATATTGCGTTGACATGTACATACGTTAAAATCGAAACGGAGCGCCTGACTTTCACTCGGTTGAATCAAGCTAAATTGCGTTCGGAAGAGTATATTCATTTACGTGATGCAATTAGCACAGAAGGAGATTCAGAAAATGTTGGTCGATTGACTATTTTACGGGCGACATACACAGGTAGCCCGCGTCAAATGCATGAATATGCGCAAGATGCAATGACATATGTTCGTCATTATGGTCGGCCAGATCTATTTATTACATTTACATGTAATCCGAAATGAATGGAAATTATTCAATTGATGCTTCCCGGACAAACATCAAGTGATCGACACGACATCACCGCACGTGTTTTCAAGCAAAAAATTCGGTCACTAATGAATTACATTGTTAAGCAACACGTCTTTGGGATTACTCGATGCTGGATGTATTCAGTCGAATGGCAAAAACGAGGCCTGCCGCATGCTCACATTCTAATTTGGTTAGTCGAAAGAATTCGGCCAGATCAAATAGATGACATCATATGGGCGGAGATTCCTGCTCCTGAAACTGATCCAGACCTGCATGATGTTGTAATCACGAATATGATTCATGGACCATGTGGCACTATCAACCGCCAATCATCGTGCATGGTCGACGGCAAGTGTTCCAAACGGTATCCACGAAAATTGACGGCAGAGACCATTACAGGCAACGATGGTTATCCATTGTATAGGCGTCGATCCCCCGATGATAATGGTAGAACTATCACAGCTAAAGTGAAAGGAAACGATTTCGTAGTTGACAACAGTTGGATTGGCACATTGTAATGTTGAGTATTGCATTTCGGTCAAGTCAATTAAATACCTTTGCAAATATGTCACGAAAGGGAGCGACATGGCGGTTTTTGGTATCCAAACATCCAATATCAACGATGAAATGACGCGCTATCATGTTGGTAGAGATGTGAACTGCAATGAAGCAATTTGACGTATATTCTCATTCCCTATGCACGAACGTCATCCCACTGTTGTACATTTGGGGGTGCATCTAGAGAACGGTCAGAGAGTATATTTCACAGCGTCGAATGCTGCTCAACGTGCCGAAACACCTCCAGCGACAATACTGATCAGTTTCTTTGCGATTTGTCAAAGCGATCCGTTCGCACGAACGTTGCTTTACTCGGAAATGCCACGTTATACACTTGGAATGCTACATCGAAGAAATTTCAACGTCGAAAGCAAGGCGATGCAGTTCCTGGTCATCCATATGCGTTCTACTGATGCTCTTGGTCGTATTTACACAGTTCATCCGAAGAATGATGAATGTTTCTATTTGCGGTTGTTGCTGGTACATGTTCGAGGGCCAACATCATTTGAATCACTACGAACTGTTAATGGTATGTGGGGCACATTTCGTGCAGCATGTCAAGAGCTGAATTTGCTTGAAAACGATACTCATTGGAACACGACAATCGCTAAAGCAATTATTTCTGCATCTCCAAGTCAGATGCGCACATTATTTGCTATCATCATTTCGACAAGCTTCCCATCGAACCCACGTGAACTGTGGATCAAATACAAAGATAACATGTCAGAGGACATTTTACATCGAATTCGTGTCAGCTCAAGAAATCCCGATCTTGAGGCGAATGAGGAGATGCATAACCAGGATTTGCTCTTGATCGAAGATATGTGTTACCTCATGTGCGGCAGTTTGTTAGTTAGATTAGGAATGCCAAAGCAAGATCGCGGAATTAATGACGCATTTAATAGAGAATTTGAACGTGAATATGATCTACATGAATTAATCCAATCAGTTCAAACGAATGTACCACGTTCGTCCAAGCAGAGGAAGTCTATGATACACTGATTAATGCAATTGATGATGGAAATGGTGGCTTATTTTTTTTGGATGCCCCCGGTGGAACTGGGAAGACATTCCTCATGTCATTGATTTTGGCCACTGTACGTGCAAGATCCGAAATTGCGGTAGCAATTGCTTCTTCTAGAATAGCGGCCACATTGTTAGACGGATGCCGTACGGCTCACTCAGCGTTAAAATTGCCATTAAACCTTCAAACTACTGAACAACCGACATGTAACATTTCGAAACACTCCGCAATGGCCAAAGTTTTAGTAGCATCAAATATCATCATATGGGACGAATGCACAATGGCGCACAAACGCGCATTGGAAGCATTAGACCGAACATTAAAAGATCTGCGCAATGACTCGAGATGTTTTGGTGGTGCAATGATTTTATTATCTGGCGATTTCCGACAAACACTACCAGTCATTCCAAGATCTATTGCTGCCGACGAAATAAACGCTTGCCTCAAAGCATCAAATCTGTGGCGATATGTAAAGAAACTTCAACTGTCTGTAAATATGAGAGTTGCATTGTTGAACGATCTATCTGCTGATGATTTCTCTAAGCAATTGCTGACTATCGGTAATGGCCGTGTTCCTGTTGACGAATCGAGCGGTTTGATTTCATTTCCTCCAAGTTTTTGCAATTTCGTCTCATCAAAAGACGAGCTTATCAACAAAGTATTCCCGGATATCATTGCTAACCACAAAAATACTAAATGGTTAAGTGAACGAGCAATTTTGGCGGAATTTTTAAACTCCTTGGATGTACCTGCTTTACCACCGCACAATTTACAACTGAAGGTTGGCTCGGTAGTCATCATGCTTAGAAATTTAAACCAACCAAAACTGTGCAATGGAACGCGTTTGATGATAAGAAAACTGATGAGCAATGTGATTCACGTGTCGATACTTAAAGGAAAATTTAAAGATGAGGAAGTTCTTATTCCAAGGATTCCGATGATCCCAACGGATATAAAAAAATAAATAATTGGCGCGTACACTTCTGTTAGGTATTTGGCCGAGCTCCTCCTCTATTTGTGGTGTGCGTTTTGATGTTGTTCCACAAATGGAGGGACCTACAGTTTCAAGCCGACTCCGAACGGCAAATATTTTTATGAGGAGCCTTTTCATGGCAGGAATACACTCGGAGGTTTGCCATTGCCTGCCGAGGGGCGACCGCTATTAGAAAAATATTTTTATAAATTTTGCTTTCACCGAGATTCGAACCAACGACCTCTCTGTGAATTCCGAATGGTAATCACGCACCAACCCATTCGGCTACGGCGGCCGCCTCCCAACGGATATGCCCTTTGAGTTTAAACGAATTCAATTCCCGATTCGTCTTGCCTTCGCCATGACGATCAACAAATCACAGGGCCAATCCTTGACTATTTGTGGCCTCAATCTAGAAAATTCATGTTTTTCTCATGGTCAATTGTACGTGGCATGCTCACGTGCCGGCAAACCATCCGCTTTATTTGTTCTTTCTTTCCAAAAAACAAAGAATGTCGTTTACCACAAGGTGCTTGAATGAAAATCCGATTAATGAATTAATTCGAGTGTATCCCAATCTGCACAACATAGTTTCCAATCAATTTTTTCTGACATGTGTTTGAAGTACTTAATTATTATTATTTTTTTAATTTTTATTCTCATTCATAATTTTTGTATTCATCATCATTCATCATCCATCAAAATAAAATACTTTTATATTTCTACTATATAAGACAAATCCAACGAATCAATAACCATGAAAATTGGTTCAGCAGATCTCGAGTTATAAGTGTTGTAACAAACCCGACTTTGTTTTATATATATAGATTTTGTATCATTGTATTACGTTCATCAAAGCCTAAATTAGTTCAGCTAAAAGGTAACACGACATTCACTGACTGTTAGGCGGTACGAAGTTTGCCGTGTCAGCTAGTTATATATATATATCGATGTTTTGTTGAAATATACTCAACATTTAATACGAACGAATTAAAATTTGAAACAAATTAAATTAGCTTGAGCACTAAAATATATATATGTACCTTCTGCTCAAATATGAGCGAGACGTTATCAATAAAACGGTCCGCGGATGACATATGGCAAAAATAAATTTTTTGTTTTTTGGTAGGACTGTTATAAGCTTACATGGCAAATTTCAGCGTGATATGTCACATAGTTTGTTTTCTGTGCTACTGTAAACAAGTCAAGCTCGAGTGTGTTCTTCGAATTTAACGATGGAAATTCAAGTTGAACAAATAATTTGTTTGAAATTTTGAAATTTATTTTTGCCATATGTCATCCGCGGACCGTTTTATTGATAACGTCTCGTTCATATTTGAGCAGAAGGTACATATAATGGCAATTATTTCGAGTCAGAATGTATGTATGTATTGTATGTATGGTGGTATGTACAAACATATGTAGATAGTGTAATTTTTACATACTAGGCTTAAGTGTTTTAATTTAAATGAAACATTCATGCGCATAAAAATGGATTTACTATTTTTTATCTATTAATATTATTTATTATTATTTATCTACTAGCGGACCCGACAGTCTTCGTTCTGTCAAATAGATTTTGAATGTGGCAGTTTATATTTCGACCTTAAGACGTTTTTACTCTGCTGACCCTCACACACCGGTGACGGTTCTGTTCAGGAGAATTTAAGAAAAAGGTCAGCTCAGGTGACCTAAGTATCTTCGCTTCCACGAACTTTGGCCAACCTTTTGGGACCCACTAAAAACCCCGACTGGGATGTCTGCCAGAGGGCTTCAAACTAAGAGGGGAACTTAAGGCTCAAACCTGATTGAAAAATAATCTAAAGGGATAGTGGGAACCTAAAGGTGACAAATATTTATAAAGTGGGTGCTTCAATGACAAAACATAGAGATAATTAATTATTTATTATTATTAACAAAGGGTTAATAACCGATATAATAAAGAATAATGAAATAAAACGTGTATAAGTATTTTCAGTAATCGCTTTATTGTAAATCACGTGAATCATAATTATTAACAAAAATCTGTTTTATTTTTATTGTAGTGCTTTATGATATACAATGTTTTTTGTTTGATAACCTGGTGAATATATAAACAAATCTGATGGGTTTCCAACACGGGAACAGGCAACATACAATTGACCATGTGAGAAACATGGGGTTTCTAGATTAATACCACAAACACCTAATGATTGCCCCTGTGACTTATTTATGGTCATAGCAAAAGCAAGCCGCACTGGAAACTGTAGTCGTTTAAATTCAAATGGCACATCAGTCGGAATCATTGGGTTGCGTGGTATCAAAACGTCTTCTCCTTTATACTTTCCTTTCAGTATAGTTGCTTCTATCAAGTTTTTCAATAATTTTTTTTATCGCTAATCGTGTGCCGTTGCAAAGACGCGGTTGGTTGATATTTCTCAACATTATAACTACCGATCCAACCTTTATTTGAAGATTGTGAGGTGGCAATCCTGGTAAATCCAGCGGATTTAAAAATTCAGGCGGATAGTTGACGACATCATCTTGGTTTTTAGCCGAATCCACTGATTTATATATCCTCAATTCGACTGTAATTTGTTCTTGAATTTTGAAATTTAATTCATTTACATCTATGTTTTTTGCAGCCAACCAATCATGGTTTCTGTAATTTTGAGCAACATCTAGAAACACCTTTTGAATAAGTTCATCTTTTGATCGAGTTAACTGACAAAATCCAACCAGTCAAGGTGTCTATAGAAAATTCGCCATTACCAATGTCCATATTGGTCATTTTGCAACTCGACACGCATATTCTTGCTTAAGCGTAATACCTTGACATGTTTCCACAAATTGGAGGACTTTAAACATGCATTGAGTTCATCAGCTGGCGTTGATCGTGGAATCACTGGCAATGTTTGCCGAAAATCTCCTGCTAATAAAATCACTGCACCCCCAAATGGGTTATGATTGCTCCGTAGATCTTGTAAAATATGTTTGTCTTTTGTTATTCTTAAAATATATTTGGATTTGTTCAGCCTTGCATGATTATTCTTAGAATTTACTAACTATTTGTGAATGAAATCATTCCTTAACTCGTTCTGAAACTAAAACAAAAGAAAGAATATTGCAATCTCTTACATTTTTTGACTTTTCAATTTGATCGGGTTCACGATATTATCACTTTTGTATGAACGCATTAGATCCTCCAACGCGTACACGCACACACACGAACTCACAATATTTGCATGGGAAAAAGAATGTTTTAGGGGTTTCCCGGAAGTTATTCGAATTTTTCCCGCCGTACAAACCATCCTTGGACTTCAAGGAACATTTAAAAAAAAGAATTGTTAAGATTGGTCCATGCGTTGTTGAGTTGTGCGCTTACTAACACATTTTGCGATTCATTTTTATACTAAAGATTATTATTTATCTATTAATATGATTGACATTAACTATATAATAAAAATAACGTTGATATCAATTTTAATATTAACTTTAACAAAAAATTAACATTAGCATTCAAATTATCATTAACATTAAGATTTATGCTATAATTTACACTAATATTTATATTAACATTAATATATATTAGCATTAACATTAACATTAATATTAACCTTAACATCAAAATTAACAACAGAACTGTCATTAACATTAACATCAACATCAACATTAAGGTTAAAATTAGCATTAACATAAATATTATATAAACATTAACAGTAATATTAGCATTAACATTAGCTTAACATAAACAGCTCAGTTTAACACAAACAGCGTAGCTCAACATTAACATTAATATTACTATTATTATTATTATTATTTATTGTTCAACTTTTTTAAAATAAACATTACATTTCATTTTTAATCATTAACATTAGAACGTACGACAGTGACACTAGGTCGTTTGTCGGAAGAAAAAAAAAATCTTACATTTTACATATGTTACTATGGTACTATGGAATTCGTTTAAAATTAATTTTCTATATTCTATAGCACCAGTGATGAACTTAAATAAGTTATTATATCCAGAAGGGCCAATACCATTTAAAATGTCTATGATTTCATCTCGGTTTAAAATATATTTTCCAAAAAATCTTTGACGAATTCTTTTAAGTATCGGGTATTTTCCTAAGAAATGTGTGATGTCTTCTAATTCATTTAAGTTACATAAAGTGCAATTTAAATCCCTTTGGCTTCCCAGGTATATTAAATCGAATCTGGCTTTCATAATCCAAATAATTTTATAGATTCCAATATTATCATTTAAATAGCTTCTGGCGTTGTTATGGTCTAATTCCTTATATAATCGGGTGCTTTGGTGGGCCCTTTCCCATAAAGTTCGAATATTCGAATCATGAAGATTTTCTATTATTGAAATTATATTTCTATTCCACTCTCTTTTATTTGAAGTGCCCCAGTTACATGTTATATTTAACTTTTGTGCCAGATTACTAATTTCTTCAACCCAAAATATCTGTTTTTCTAAAATCTTTTTTGATAGTATATGAGGCAATCTATTATCATCATATTCAAATAACGTTTTGAATATACATATATTTAGATGAAGCTGCAGTGTATACAAATGAAAACTTGGAACATTTGTCTCCAAGAGAAATAAGATGGCGTATTACTCGGGAGATGAAGTACCCTTTTTAAAAATAAAGTTGAATTTTGTCTACTTCTTCAAACAACGAGTTTCCCCATACCAGAGCAGCATAACTCTGGATTGCTCTAGTGACCGCTAAAAACAGTTTCCATTTTGCCGACAACTTAATTTTATTTTTACTAAGAAATGTGCGCCAAGTTGCATTTATGCTATTTTTCGCTAGAACATTTCTATTTTCTATATGTTGCTTGAAACTGAGTTTTGATGTTAGCTTTACACCCAAATAATTATATTCTTTCGTTATTGGTATAACTTCGCCGTGAAAAAACACTTTTCTTTTTCTGCTATTCTACCGCCTCTCCGAAAAATCATTATAGCTGACTTAGATAAGTTTACTTGCATATTCCACTTATCGCAGTATTTTTCTAAGTTGCTTATCATTTTTTGAAGAGCACTAACCTCATCTGCCAATATGACGATATCGTCAGCATATAATAGCAAACGGATATTTAACTCATCTATAAAGAGTCCCCCCTACAAGCAGTCGTGCAGGTCATTCAAGTAAAGAGCAAAGAGCAAAGGTGAAAGCAGGCACCCTTGCTTTACTCCTGACGATATTTTGAATTTTTCACTCATTTCATCTCCTACTTTTACTACCGAACATGTATTTCTGTAATAACTTTCAATAAAGTTTGCCATTTTGGTGGAGATTCCTATTCCATGAAGCTTGTATAGCAATAGTTGTCTAGGGACAGTATCAAAAGCGGCTTTAAAGTCCACAAAAAACGCGTACACTTTTTTCTTCTCCCTAAACTTAATATGGACTATTGCTGCTAGGTTATATATGTATGTTATCTACAGTTGAATGTCGCTTTCTGAAACCTGCTTGAAATTCTGTTATAATATTTTTATTTTCTACCCAGCTTGTGAGTCGCTCATTTAAAATGCCCATCATTATCTTTGCAACACAATTCATGAATGAGATACCTCTAAATTTGGAGGGAGATTTTCTATCGCCTTTTTTAGAGAGCGGATATATCAGACTTGTTTCGAAACATTCAGATACTTGGCCCATATTATATAGCCTATTAAAAACGTTTGCCAACTCAACAAGAAACCGGTCATCGGCATTTTTAAAAAACTCTATGGAACCTTGTCTGAGCCTGGAGCTTTTCCACATTTCGTTTTTTGTAACATCAATCTGATTTCATGTATTGAGATTAGTCTGTCTAGACAATCATCCCTTACTAAATTTGCCACATATTGTATACATGGTGCACAGCGAGTTGGATTTAATAATGTTTGAAAACAGTGCATGAATATTGCTGGCGATACCTCTAGACAAGATTCTGTAACTGAACACCGAAGGACGTTGACCATCTTCCACCAATCCTTACTGTTATTAACCTCATTTATTCTGAGTTGAAGATTGTCATAGTAATTCTTCTTGCTCTCTTCACATAGTTTCTTGTATTTTCTATTTGCCTGAATATATTTCTTTTTATCACTTCCACTCAAAGTTTTGTTATAAATTCTCAGTCGTTTTAATGACATCTTTCTAGCTGACTGACATTTCCAGTAAAACCATACCGATTTTTTTCTTAATCTTTCTTTATTTCGCCTCTGTGAAGTTGATATTCTAATTATTTCAGTTAAATCTTCAAGATTTAGCTCTTTTTTTACATATTTCTTTTTCTAAAGGTTGCTAATAAGTTTCTTGTTATACAATTCTGCTCTTAATTCATCCCAAACAATTTTTGGTAACAAGTTCATCTTGCATATTGAAGCTGATTTTCTTGCAGGCAATTGCATTTTTAAAATAATAGGCATGTGATCAGACCATGTTTTACTATAAAACCAGACGCATGTTTCAATATGTCCCGAGATATTGCACATATATAATATCATTGACAGATTCACCTATATTACTAACATAAGTAAATTTTCCCTCAACATCACTACTTAACATGCCATTCAACACTATTAGACCATTATTTATACAGAACTCTATGAACTGCCTTCCACCTCTATTGATTTTTTTGTCTCTTGAATTCCTATCTGCTTTTCCTCCTACAATATCATTTAGTAAGATTTCGTCCATATTTACTTGTAAGTCTCCAATTCGTACATTAAGGTCACCGATTACAACACCATTTACAAAATCATTTTGAACAAAACTTTCTTTTACAATTTCAAAATCATGTATCCAGTTATTACCCTTCAAATATAATGGAATCAAGTTTACAGTTTTTTCGGCCACACATTAACATTAATATTAACATTAGCAGAGACATTAGCATACCGTCAGCCAACACACATACCTCCCCGCAAGCCGCCAGCCTGAAGTTGTGACGAATTAGTTGGTGGTTTAACGGTGGGACTATAATCCTCTTTACAGACAATGTTGAATGAGCCATGTTGTTGTTGCCGTTGTAGCAATTTACTTGAATGAGCCATCTTATCGTCTTGGTGGAGAACCCATAACTGTTCCCCTTTCAAAATTCGGCTACTCTTTGACGATAGTACATCATGTTCAACATGAATATGTTTGAACATGAAATTTATCTTAAAAAGACTTATGAATATAAATAAGTAGTTTAATACACCCATAATTGATGTAATCAAAGTTATAAAGCAACTTGAAAATGTCTAAAGGCCTATGCCAGTAGATGTTAATACTTGCACTTGTTCCAGCAAATGTCATTCACCTAAATGCACACATACACACACGCACGTAGGTATAAATAGAGGCATGTGCACATGTCAATATAAATCTACATACATGTGTATGTACATGCATGCACACATAGTAACTGCATTAAGTTGTTATCAGACCAAAAATCATTGAAATTCATCCAGCTGCGTTTGGCTGCCACAGGAAGTGGTGGAAAATTGTTTTTGACAGTTGTTTAAGTTATGGTCAATGTATTTGATAAAACAAATTTGTTGTTAAATGTCCATACAAAAGTAATTTAAATGAGTTCACAGTAATACTACATTAATAGCTTTTATATGTATGTGTATGTGCCCATGACAACGGTATCGGCAATCTAAACAAAGAGGGCATAAAGGCAACGGATTAAAGTGCACATGTAAATACATACATACATACATAATTATATATATATGTGTGTGTACGAGTATATATGTGAGAATATAACTTTATAGAGAAATTGATATTTCAAAGGAAATTAAATGTTGAGTACTTGGATTTTGCAATCCTTATACAGAAATTGTGAATACCTGAATTAGGTCGATGACATTTATGAAGGGCAAAGTTATTCTAGAGCTCATTCTACACATCTGCGGACAAGTACAACTTAGCACTAAAGTTGTTGGATATATAAAAAATAAAATGAATCTTCAAGTCAGCTCAGATTCTTGAAATTTGAAATGAATATTTGGTAGACAAAAAAAAAACATTGTATAGTGAAATTTAATTTTTTAAGGACAAGCATATTTTTAATAATAGTTTGAGATCACATCCTTTGTTGGGTGTTTGGATGAGCTCCTAGTCCAATTTGTGGTGTGTGTTTGATGTTATTCCACAAATGGAAGGAGCTACAGTTTTATGCGGCCTCCGAGTATTTTTATGAGCAGCTTTTTCAAGGCAGAGATGTTTGCGGAAAGTTTGTCATTGCCTGCCGATAGACAAATGTTTCTGTTTCTACCATTTGGTATTTCATGCCCATGGTTTCGAGCCTTAACACTACGGATTGGTAATCACACACAACCCACCAACTCTTTGTTTTATCAAACCCACAATCACAAAATATTGGCTGCGCAATAGTGGTTTAGGCCTACCAAACCATAAAACAGCTGCAGTGCTTATCAGTAGCAGGAAAATAGTAGAGACAGCTAATCTCACAGTAGGTGACCAGTCTAAGCTGTACATCAAGTATCTTGGAGTAACTATTGACCATAGATTGGGCATTAAGCAACACCTCACGTACGCCAGCGATAAAGCAGCGATGGCTGTAACGGCTTCGACACGAATTATGATGAATACGAGAGGTCCTAAGCAGGCTTCTAGGAAGTTGCTTAGCAGTGTGGTATCATCTATCTTGCTATATGCTGTACCAGCCTGGGTCGAAACAAAAAACTGCAGCTCATACATGAAAGGTACCAATGGTTTACCGGTTATGTGCCCGCAGGGTGTGCTGCGTATTCCGCACAGTATCAGAGGATGTTGTGTCGGTCCTCGCGGGTATGCTGACTGCACTCGAATTCGCCGAAATAAAAAAACATCGAGTGGCAGGAGGAATGGAGGAACTCCATGAACGGACGATGGACGTATCGTGGACATGGATGCTTTAAATCTTATCTGCATAGATTTAAGCATGAAGACAACCCATACTGCAGCTTTTGTGACGATCGAGTTGGAGATGCTAAGCATGGCTTCTTTGTCTGGCCCCGGTTTGAGCTAGAATATTTGAGTGATACTAATGATAGTAGTGATATCATGCTTGACTCAGAAGAACATTGGTCCGCTGTCAGTAATATGGCAAGAATGGTGATTACCAAACAGCGTCACACAGCGCAGATTTTCATGAAGAGTCAATAGGCCGCTCCCCCTCCCGTGAAGTACTACTTAACGGTTGTCCCACGGAAGGAAAACGGGTCTGGGGTGGGTTTTTAGTAGGTGAGTCGAAAGCAAATCCCACACTTTTCGGCTTTCAATGATTTTTGCCGTATACCAAACTTTAAAGAAGGTTTTGCAAAATATCGTCGAAAATAAAGCTGTTACATTTGAGGGCAAAATATTATTTGGTCACCCTAGAAAAACAACAAATTTCAAGAATCAAAAAATAATTACTAAATGCAACCTCACAGTCCCAGAAATGGTAGCAAAACAAATCCAAAAAGTGTTATTACATTAAAGCGTCGCTTTATAGTAATTGGCTTGAATGGATGAATTACAAATACAACATTTTTTTCTTTACTCACAGAAAAGAGAAACAAATTAAGTAAGACTTGGCTAAAAAATAATTCAACTGGACAGCCAGATTTTTTCGCCTGATTAATCGATGTTTGTAGTAGCCTGCCAAGTACCTTCAACTTCATTCGTTCAACGCTTAGCATTCAAAACTTTCACGGCATCAAACCTCTATGTACATACATGCATATAAGTTCTGCATATATGTATGTACGCATATGTATGCATCTCACACCAGTCTGTCAGTGGAGTCATAAGCCAGCTTTAAGTAGCAACACTTGTTTACAAGATCGTTTAAAGAAATGAGCTAAGCAGCTGTTCGCCACAATTGAACATGAAGCGGCAAATGTTCATGTGGGCGTTCGTGGAAACATTAAATTTCAATTAAATACCGAACCGAAATAAATAAATACTTTCTTTGTTCATTGGCTTTGTATTGTTTACTTTACTTTTCATGTTGCAGACTTGTTCAAAATATTCCGTTTGCTTTAACAATACTTGATTAGTGGGAGTCATTTTATTTGTTGAAGTAATTACCAAGTACCGAATCAATAGACAATCAAGATTAAACGAAAATATTAAAGTCAGCGACATTGGGCCACTCCCTGCGTTAAAGCGTAGACATTTAATCGAAAGCGAAAACGCCTTAAAATGTTTATAGAGTGAGAAAATATCTCAAAGGTTGTTCCAGTGCGATTGTGCTTCGGGGATATTGCAGCTGGGCAGCAAGTACAGTGAACCAAAAACAAACTGGGACATTTGGGTGTTCTGACTTCAATCCTTTATAACTTGATAACGTGTCAATCAATTTTCCAAAAGCAAAAGCCAATAGAAAGTATTCAATTCCATATTTTATTATAAAAAAACGAAAATAATGAAATATTCAAATTATTTGGAAGTTATACAGGGTTCGGCACTCGAAGTGTAACCAATTAGAAAGGCCATAAATTTAGTTTGGAAAATTACTTTTATTCAATTCAAAGTAAAAAATGTGTGATAATAATACAAAATTAAGGGGGCAGATACCTGTAAACGGCTATATTTTCCCTGATTTTCATTAAAATTATTTAAAGTGAAGAAGGCAATATATTTTTTTCAAAATTGGCATACAGTTTACTTATACATTAAAATAATTTACAAAAATTTTTTTAATCATTTAAAATGACGGATGTACACTCAATTCTTTCAGGAAGGTCGCAGCGGGGCTTCTCAATCGGCAGACAGTGTAGCATCGGCGTCAGTGACTTGAATACAAAAAACTAAAAATTTTTTTGTTTATTAATGTCATAACTTCTATATGAATAAAAAAAAATTGGGGGAAAAAAAATTCTCGGAATAAAATGCTTAAAAAAATGAATTTTGGGATGAATTTTCCTACTATTTTTGCTTCGAAAAAATTATTTATTCGAAATATTTTCGAAAACTTGTAAATTCACATAGAAAGTAATA
The DNA here is from genome assembly GCA_037575425.1 of Anastrepha fraterculus. Lineage (NCBI taxonomy): Eukaryota > Metazoa > Arthropoda > Insecta > Diptera > Tephritidae > Anastrepha > Anastrepha fraterculus. Next base: position 45,235 of record JAYXIM010017129.1, read on the forward strand.
TCATAAGAAAGATGTGTGCAAAATTTCAGGGAGATCGGTCAATAACTTTTCGAGTTATCGTGTACGCCAATACGAAAAATATAGTTTTGAGAAAAACGCGTCTAAGGTTTGAATACGAGTACAACGTCACTAAACCTCTCCCAGCGCTCGAACGCAAAGAATAGAGTCGTCACAGTTGACGATCTATAATATAAGAAATACTTAGATTCACGTTCTAAAAATTTGTTGACATATTCTTAATGGATTATATTAACATTTTATGAAAAAAATTTTTTTCCTTCGAAATTTTATAGGTATCTGTCCCCTTAAGAATCAATTTCCTTTTGCTCGATATGATAACCTTGAGACGGTCCAGAAACGAATCGCAAGCTGTCCGAATGTGACTTTCAACTATTTTAGCCCACTCGCAGACAGCGGTTTTTTTCAGCGTCTCAAGACTGGTGAATCTTTTAGTTTTTCTCTTAACTCTCAAAAATGGCCGAAGAGAATAATCCACCGGATTTGGGTCTGGTGAATTTGAGAGCCATTTTATGGACGTTATGAAGTTCGGAACTTTGTTGTTTAGCCATTTTTGGTTCACTTGAGCTTTGTGAGACATTGCCGAGTCCCTTTTTATGTAGCGCTTAATTGCGCTCAGCAGCTAGACGATGTTTCTTGCTCGAAGATATTGAGTAATAGCAAAATATTCCTCAACCAGTTTAAATGTTATTGTGTCTGGCTGTATCCACAGGCATTCTCTGCCGCATAATTTCTGTACCATGGATCTCCACTTGAAAGACTACCAGTACAGCATAACCGCCCTTTTGTTTCAATACTTTAAAATTCGTCCCAAAGAGACCTGCATTAACCCTACCATGCGCACGCTTTGTCTCATTAGAGTATCAGATTTCTGAGTCAGGTTGAATGTAGGTATTCTTAACCATCATCATCCGAATCTTACCAGCAGAGCCCATATTTTCGAACACTGTCACTCATGCGAGGAGCGGAACTGGGTTCGTTAGCCTCTCAGACAGTAAATTAACCAAACCCCGGTAGCACGAGGTTTCAGGCAGGGTAACTCGGTGTTGTGTGATTCCTTTAAACTGACGCTGGAAAAAATCGAGCGAGTCACAGAACTTAAACGCTCAGATATATGATACTTTTTTATAAGAGCGTACAATTTTTGGCGTATGCCGATGATATTGACATCATCGGCATTTACCACCGCGCTTCGCCGTTTGTTCTACCTTTTCCAAATTGGATAAAGAAGCAAACGGAGTGGGTCTGGTGGTGAACGAGGACAAAACGAAGTGCCTCATGTCACCAAACAAATAGTCGGCGCACTCGCGTATCGGCCCTCACGTCACTATTGACAGTTATGATTTTGAGGTTGTAAAAGACTGTTTATCTAGGAACCAGTATTAACTCCGATAAGAATGTCAGCGTTGAAATTCAACGTAGAATCTCTCTTGCCAACAAGTGCTACTTTAGACTAAATAAGCAATTGAGTAGGAAAGTCCTCTCTCGACGAACAAAACTAACACATCAGACTCTCATCAGGCCAGTCCTAACGTATGGCGCTGAAGCTTGAGCGATGTCAATATCCGATCAGGTGTCCCTTGGAGTGTTTGAGAGAAAGATTATGCGGAAGATTTTTGGATCTTCGCACGTTGGCGACGGCGAATATCGTAAGCGATGGGACAATGAGCTGTATGAGCTTTACGACGACATAGACATAGCGCAGGGGATAAAGATCCAGCGGATTTGTTAGATGACCCATTCGTCCGAATGGATACAAACGCTTCGGATCTGAAAGTATTCTATGCGGTACCAGCTGGTGGTAGTAGAGGAAGAGGAAGGCCTGCTCTGCGTTGGAAAGATCAGGTGGAGAAGGACTCCACTGGGGTTACCCACTGTCGCTGGTTAGTACGAGCAAGAAATGACTGGCGCGCTTTGTTAATCTTAGCCAAAATCGCGTAAACGGTTATCACGTCAATCAAGAAGAAGAAGGTAGCAAATTACACCTCTCTCCAGAGCTATTCAGCCAGAAAATTTAACCGAAATAATTTAACAAATTCTAACTGCTAAATTTCCTCTGTTGGCGTTTGTTGCGTGATTTCTATCGAAATTCGACCTAACCCATCTAAATTCGTGGTTGGTAATTACAAATTTATGGACAGAGTGAAAGTTTCTCATTAAACACTTTTTGCCATTCGGAGTTGCTAAAAATGTCTCTCCTTGGCTCTATGACTAAATAATTTCGAAGAACAATAAATTCATCCAAGGTTCTAGAAGTAGGAGAAAAAGATATATAGTACGAAAAGAAAACTGCACATAATCTTGTCATAGTCATAACCTGGCCTCAACCCAAATGACTGGTTTTCTACCCAGAGGGTATTTGACTGATATTTGTGAATAGAGATGGGCTGAGTCGATACTTTTAAGGGTTGATCAATACTCGGTACCGACTTTAAAAGTATCCAATGCTCTCTAGAAAGATCATAAAATAGCCAAAAATAGCGAATAAATGTAATTTAGAGAGTCTCGCCCATCAAAAGCACGAGTACACACATCCACATTGACGATCTCTGAGGCTATGCGATGTTCAATAAAAAACATCCACTCAGTTTTGGCAGCTGTTAGCTGCTTTACCAATTGGTCTCTACACTCAAGAAATGCCAACTTTCCAATTCAATACTATAAAATTTACAGAAAGTTACACTTTTTATGTTTAGAATGCCTGCAAAAGCAAAATAAAAACAAAACAAAAAATAAAATATTAAAATCCCGCCTCTTTTAACATCCGAGAATTTCTATAAATGCACGCAAATAAGTGTCATACAAAATTTATCACAATTCATCGGTGTTTGTCAACAGTGACAAATACTTCCTTTTCCCAGAGCCAATGGATCCCACCAATGATTGACCCGCGCCATGAAAAAACCACCGGACACAGCTGCCCACGAGCGACATGTGTCCAATAAGCATAACAACGTACTTAAAATGCAAAATAAATATATGCAAAAGCAACAAAAAAGCCAGCAATACATATAAATAACAGCAACTACGATAATAGCAACAACAATAACAAAATACAATACAATAACAAATACAAGTATGTTGGTACATCCATAGAATCAACAAAGGATTTATGCAAGCAGCTGTCAATCAATGCACTTCCAAACAGGATGACTGCCGGAGGCGACTGAGAGCATTGGCATGGATAGGCATGGAGAGTGTGAGTGGCGTGGAACTAGAAGTATGCGTGGGGTGTGGTATTTGCAGATTGTGTCAAATTATGCCAAAGCAGAGAATAGCAAAGCAAAGGAAAGCAGTGTTTTACATGAATTGAAAGCTACTTACATTCATATTTATGAAAATTATTTACATACATATGTAACCCTGTAATTATGTTGTATAGAGAGTAGCGACTAGAAATTTATGCTATTCAAGTAGTATACATAGTGAGTTGTTCAGTAAGTTTTGCGATTCGATAAGAAAAACACAATTTTATGGTTTTAAATACTCTTTATTATTCAGTATAGTCTCCCTGAGCATCAATACGTTTGTTCCAGCGAGTTTCCAATTTATGAATTCCGTCTCTGAAGTGAGCATCTGGAAGGGCTGCAAAATACGCTGCCACAGCTATTATGACCTACCTCATCATTTCATGAAAAAAAAGCTTGACACGCGAGAATTTTTTAGGTCTGGAAACAGTTGGAAGTCGCTAGGGGCCAAATCTGGTGAATTCGGTGGATGCTGCAACAATTCGAACTTGAATTCATGGAGTTTAGCCATTGTCCAAGTACTCTTGTGACGCGGTGCATTATCCTGATGGAAAATAATTCTTTTCTTTTACACACTGGGTATTTTTTCATGAATTTTTTCTTTCAGCTGGTCTAGAAGTTAACAAATAATATTCAGAATTTTTTGATTTACCAGTTTGCAAGTGATCCACATACGAAATTCCTTTCGCATCCCAAAAACCTGATGCTAACACATTCTTGGCCGATTTCTGGACACGAACTCCTTTCGGAGCCGAAGAACCAGGTTCACCTTACTCTGTAGCCTCTTATTTTGATTTAGGAGCATGGTGATAGACCCAAGTCTCATGCATAGCGATAAATCGACGCACAAAATCCATTTTATTCTTTCGAAAAGGCTCTAAATGTTGCTTGGAAACTCCCATTCAAATGTGTTTTTGTTCCCATTGTCAGCGAATGCGCCATCCTTTGTGCACGCAACTTCCTGAAACCCTACGCCTCAGTCAAAATATTGCTTACACTGCCCAATAATTTCCCCTTCAGCCACTCGATGTTTTCCGATATGATATCCTGTACTTTTTCGACGATTTGTGGTGTTGTTTTTGGACGTCTTTGGCGTAGATCGTTGTTGTTGTAGAAGTAATAGAAGCCCCGTCAGTGTAGAGTGTATCACCGGTCATCTTCGTCAGGCTCATCTAAAGGTAAGGGCAAGAAACATGCTGTTTCGACAGGTTGGGTCCAGAGGTAGAAAGGTGTTAGATAAGTGGGTTTTAAAGGTGGTGGTTGGACTCCGATTACGGCATTCTCTGGACGGGAGCATATGAAGGTGGTAACAGTCTCCCGGTGAATGTCGTTTAATGTCTGTCTAAGCACTGTCTGGTCCAGTAGGTGTCTAATTGTTTTGTTCTGAATCTCGTCGGCGTAGTGTAGTAGGTGTCTCCTAACGTGCCTGAGGGGCGGCTCTGGCTCAAGCAGGTATCTGCAAGGGTGAAACCTACGGTAGCACCCTAACAGTAGATCGTTTTCAAGGCTTCTTCGATCGCCCACGTTAAAAATCCGGAAACCCATCTTTCTACTGTACTAATTGATGGCGGAACATCCTTTCCGGAAATTAAAGTTCACATACGTCCAACATAACAAACAAAAATTTAGTCTAGTAGTAAGGCCCTCTCTTATCGAACTACACAACTTATTGAACACCAACAGAAGCCACGGATTAGCCGCTATGGGGGTTGAAATTGTTGAAGTACCAGATACGATCTCATAACGAGCAAAGTACTGAAGGAGCTACCTGTTTGCGGCTTTAAGTTCGTCACGTATGTAAATATTTAATGCGATGATTCGAACAGAATATTTTCCAGAACAATGGGAAGTATCGAGCATAATCCTAATACCAAAACTAGGAAAACCCTTAGATATGACGTCCTCTTAGAGACCAAAAAGTCTGCGTCCCATTTTATCGAAAGCCTTCGAGTTTGGATTCAGGAAACATCTGCCTCTCCTCCTAGAAATTGCACAAGCCTTTCACAAGGTAATCCATGACGGCCTGCCATACAAACTAAAAATTAATTATCCTCATTTCCGCAGACATTTTCGAGTTAAAATAAGTACAGAAGTTACCAAGTTCTCATTTGGGGTCCCGGCCACAGAGGCATAGAGGGAAACTGCTGAGCTGATGAACTGGCTCGACAGAGGACCTTGGAGATGGTTTCATCACAAAACGAGAGAATTGGAGTTCCCTTGAGAATCTGTGGTCTACTCCTGTAAAGATGGACTTAGCGTTAACTCCATGAGCACTGGGTTAGTGCGCAAACGTGCAAAGGCGTGAGATCCTTCTGGTCACAGATAAATCGGGGGCGCTCGAGGGAACTTTTAAGGCTAACAAAGCCACACCTCTCGAAATTGGTATATATCCATGCGGCGCCCATGTTACGTGTACATGCGGTGAAACTAGGGATTCCTTCAAGCTCTTTAGGCAGCAGCTGTCGGGAGGATGAGTTGGAATCATCTCAGCACCTTCTTCTCAGCTGCCCTGCTCTGGTCACGTAAAGTTTTAGACATCTGGGCTCTCACTTTTTTGCTACACCTGCGGCTAGTGCGGGATTAAATATCACACACCTGGTGAAATTCATCCGTAACTTGAAGCAGCTAATACGAACGTAATTACAAACACATGAATGAACAAATGGTGTATAAAAGCCAGTGAAGCAAAATCAGCTCAAAGCGGAGCTCGTTTTGTAAAAACAAGGTATGTTTTCTAAATTTCTCATAAATCTAACAAATTGCACAACGCGTATCGCGAAAAGAATGCGCCTATGGTATTTAGCAGCATTCAATTTTTTTAATAGCGGAACTCTAAATTTTAGAATTTTGCCAGTCGCGCTTCCATTAGATAAACTGTATAATACACAGTGGGACATGGTGGAAAGGATTGAGAAGGTGTGAGCAATAACAGGCCGTTCAGCAGGCTCTCAGCGAATTTCACAGACTACGCTGATGATGTGGTGTTAATGGCATCAGGACTGTGTCCCAAAACGATCAGTGGGATCATTCAAAGGGCGCTAAGCGAGCTTAGCTCTTGGGCTACAGGCTGTGGCCTAAGTTTAAACGCGCGTAAAACAGAACTCATGCTATTTACGACCAGATATAAGATACCAATTTTTACTCTACCAAGCATTAACGGACAAACCCTCTCACTTTCACCCAGTGCAAAGTACTTAGGGGTAATTCTGGACTCCAAACTTAGCTGGAAATTAAACATTGAAGAACGGGTAAAGAAAGCAGAAATCGCTTTATATGCCTGTAAACGTATGCTGGGAAGAAGATGGGGTCTTCAACACAAGTATACATTATGGTTGTATAAGGCGGTTATACGACCAATTTTAACGTATGGCTCTGTAGTTTGGTGGAAAGCTCTAGAGAGAGAATACAACATAAAATTACTTAGCAGAATACAAAGATCAGCCTGTGCAATAACAGTCGGTACGATCAGACCATGTACTAGGGAGGCCCTGAACGCGCTGACACATGTTATTCCGGTAGAACTACATATCAAGAAGATGGCAACAATGAGTGCATTTAGGTTAAATGAAGCGGGTCGCTGGAAGGAAAAGGCTCATGGCCATGCTAGTCTATTACTGCGACAAACCCAGTATACCTCGAAGAGGACTGACTACATCGTCCCGACGGTGACATTCAGCTAAAATTTTGTCAATTTATTTCCATCTCGGAGAGAATGGAATAAGGGATTCTCACTAAAGAAGTTCGACACTGCAGTCTATACAGATGGCAGTAAAATGGATTGTGGTGTTGGAGCTGGTATATATTCTCATAGACTTAAAATTGAAAGATCTGTGCGCCTCCCTAATGCTTGCAGTGTCTTTCAGGCGGAAGTACTGGCAATTGGGGAAGCTTGTAGGCTACTAATCGCAGATCCCTCTTTTAAGGGCAGTATCGCTATTCTTTCGGATAGCCAAGCTGCAATCCAGGCCCTGGGTTCAGGTACAACAACCTCTAAAGTGGTGGATCAAAGCAGGAATAGCCTCACCACCTTGAGCGAAAACCATAAAGTTATCTTAATCTGGGTCCCGGGACATCAGAGCATCGAAGGTAATGAAAAAGCGGATGAACTTGCAAGAAGGGGATCTGCCATGAATAACGCTCTTGTAGAATCGGTATTCACACCACTAGGTGCAGTCAAGAGGTGCAGTCAAGAATCGCAGATTGTAGATGGAAAGACCAGACAAAATGCAAAATTAGCAGAACATTATGGCCCACCTACAACCTTAAGCAATCGTCAACATTGATCAAGCATGAAACGACGGGACGCCTGGAGACTAACGGCAGTCATAACTGGCTTTTGGTCTGTGGGAGAACAAGCAGCCAAAATGGGCATCCCTCACAACACATACTGTCACAGTTGTAAACAACCGGAGAAAAATGAAACAATCTTCCATGTGAATGCCCTGCCCTATGGAAGGACAGAATGTTAACCCTGAACCGCACAGACTGGATATAGTCATGCTGTAAATAACTCTAAAACAAGTTGATAACGAGGATGTGGCAACAAAAAAGACGAAAGATTGTGTTAGGGATTTATGAAAACAATCAGCACATTCTACGCCAATGTTGCTTCGTTGTCGTCTGAACCATAGATAACTAGATGTGAAACTTATTCATTTTGAGAGAGAGCGCGCCCATGAGGACGTTTCAAAACTTGGCAGCACTCACACATTATGGGATTTTGAACAGCTGATAGGCGAAATTGCAGACTGCCAGAAGAAACGCGCCAAAAATAACAGACGAAAACAGTTCGTTTTTGCTTAATGGAGAAATGACGTGTTGAAATGTTTATAATTATTTGTCTTAAAATTAATTCAATTGAAATTTAATAATTTGAATTTAAGTCAGTTTGTAGAATCCAAAGCTCGTTATATCCTTTTCGACTTCTACTTTTAATTAGTCTTATGTACATAATGTAATTTTATTGAAAACTGTGTGTTGGTTTATGTAAATTTGTATATACGTAAATATTCTATGGTTGAAAAGCGTAGGTAAGGAAACTGAATTTGTGTTCGAGATATTTTACAAAAATTAAAGGTAATCTGCTTTAACTTATTCTGTTCGTTGTTTAAGAATTTTTTTTTTTTGTTACCCAATTTCTGTGTTATATTAAAAAATCGCAATAAGTCATGTTTTTAATTATAACTTATGTTTTTCGGGTTCATAACTTTATTATTATTAAATTACTTATGTATATCAGTTTTAAATAATTTCATTTACATATTAATTTTTTAATTTTTAGCTTATTTATGTACATATTTCATACGGATTGTGCTTATTTTTAGTATATGTAGGTGTTTACGAGTGATATAAGACTATTGGGCAACCGCACACTAAATACTAACCTCAATGGTGGCGTGGAAACTAAAAATTCCAGACCTTTGGATCAAAAATACCCAATTCATGTTTCTACCGGTGTGGCAATATTGGAAAATGTTATAAAAAATGCACATTTTTCAGCGCTCTCACGAGAAAAAGAGTTTCACATCTAGTCATCTATGGTCTGAACAACGACTGATTGGATGAGTGAGTGGATACATATGTGTGAAGTGATCGTGAAGACAGCCGAAGTTCCCCTCACAATTTTGTAAATCTGGTAAATCTGTCATTGCTGACAGTGGGCTGCCAAATTACCTGGGCCTGTCACATTTTTGTCATTTTCCCGCTTTAGGCAGACTTCCATGTAGTTTTAGGTAGTGAAACTTAGGTTCACAGTGATTCTATGACTAAAATTTTAAGTGGATGTAGAGAGTTCCCGTTATATTTGTTTTCTAAAAGCTCTCAGAGTATTGAATAAGCGAAACAGTGCAATGCGAATTGGAATATGCAAATCATTGTTATTTTGAGAGTGCTTAGGAGAGAAGAGCACTATTTCAGGTTGAAATGAGCAGTGGAGAAAATCCTAACGGCGCCTGAGAGTTTTTGAATGACATAAGTTTGCCTGTGAAAAAAAATTACAGAAGCCGGCCAGAATTGTAAGAGCGGCGAAAGCCTATTTTGGGTAAACGATTTTAAGTGCATTAAATTAAAATACTAATAATAAAGATTGAAATGAAAGGAAATAAATAAAATAAAATGAAATGAAAAGAAATGAAATGAAATAAAATGAAATGAAAGGAAATAAAATAAAATAAAATAAAATAAAATAAAATAAAATAAAATAAAATAAAATAAAATAAAATAAAATAAAATAAAATAAAATAAAATAAAATAAAATAAAATAAAATGAAATGAAAAGAAATGAAATGAAATGAAATAGAATAAAATGAAGTAAAACAAAGAATACAAGAAATAAAATAAAATAAAGGGAAATAAAATAAAATAAAATGAAATAAAAGAAATAATCAAATAATTTAAATTAAATATAGAGAAATAAAATAAAATAAAATAAATTAAATAAAGCGAAATAAAAAAAATAAAAAATAAAGTGAAATAAAATAAAATAAAATGTTGTATACCCCAGAAGTTCAATTTCACTTTAATTTTCAGGAAAACCAAATTGGGTCGGTATACTCACATACATACATACTTGTATTATCTACGTCCGCATCGACCCTTTAACATCTCACTTTAAACTTTACCATATAAATTATATGAAATGCAGTAGAGTTGTACGAATGTATGCATGTATGTATGTATGTTCACCTACCTTTAAGTTTGGGAATAAGTAAAAAGTGCACGTACACATCCGTAGTGATGCTTTCACGAGTCAGAGTATCTTGGCAAAGCACTCAAATTACCACAAAACTAAATAAATCAAAATCCGAAAATCAGTCGAGCAAAAGCGCAAAAGCGTTAAAGCACAAAAGTGCGTATGCCAGCAGCCTTGAGTAGAAAGGAGGAGCGAAAAGTGCTGAAGCGCAAATGATACCGATGGAGCAGAAGCGACAGCAGTAAGAACTGTTGGATGCAATATTTTGGGATTAAGAAGATGGAAACGAAATATGTAAAAAGAAAAAACCAAAAAAAATCAAAAAAAAAAAAAATGAGGAAAATGTTATGAAGTGAAATGAAGCTGCCGGAAGCGGCGAAATTTACGCCAAACAAGTGTAGCAAAGTGAATGGAGGGGAGTGAAAAATTAAGCAGAGCACTTGTAGTGATGGAGATTTGTTGTTATTGTAGTGGCAATGGTGGATGTTTGCTTTTGTTGTTGCATATTTAACTTGCTCACCATTTCCTTCCTCCCAGCAACGCACACACACACACATACAACCACTCCCTCACTCACTCATTCACCACTCATACAGTCATTCATGCATTCATTCATTCAGTCATTCCTTCCTTCATTTGCGCAAACATTGCAATAAAAGAAATTGGGTCAAAGATCAAGAGAGCAGCAGCGAAATCCAATGAGTGCACATGAATGGCAGACCAGTTGCGGAGACGGGAGAGTTAAGAGAGGTTAAGATGGTGAAGTGCTGGCAGTGATGGTGGTTTTGGTGGCACAGCGGCGATGTACTCAAGCAAGGCAGTCAACTTGAAACAACAACAGCTGCGATGCAGGCAGGCAAACCGCTGCCGCTAAGAAGGAAGCCAACTGCTGCCAACTTGCAATGGCTGGCTGGCTATGCGCTTGGCCGCTGCGAGTGGAGAGTCACGAGGCAACAATCAAGTCAACAAGTCCGCTGCAGCACACATTGATATGTATGCACATGGATATATGTATGTATGTATGTGTGTACGAGCATAAGTGCTTAAGTGCATATGCTTAATGCAAATATGTCTATATATGTATGTATGTGGATGGGCGTATCACACACTAACGCATGTATGTAGTATATGTGGATATGTGTGCATGTGGTGAATTGGATATGTAACGCATGTAACTACGCGCTCGAATTTGCCAACCGACTTGTTGGATTGCATTAATACATACTTATTTATGCACACACCCATATACGCACATGTGGAAGAGTGTTCGCACACATACTACCATCAGCAGCCGCTTGCATCCATCCATATGCCTTCAATTGTATGCATTGGAATTTAGCAATGAAGCAAAAAGAGATGAAGCCAACGGCACAGATCAACGTGTGGAGCGACATTTCTGCGCACACAACGGAACTCAGTGAATTTTTAATTGCAATTCGACATGTGCGTGGGTGTGTCATTATGAAATCTTCAACAGTCACGCAAACAAGAATTTTTTTTAACAAAATCTGAACAATAAATTAAAATAAACTAAAAATCTGTTGTTCGACTTTAGGTACAAAAAAAATTGTTTCAGTTTTTTTTACTTACTAATACCTAGTATTTTTTTTATTACATCGCGGTCGATCACGACTTTATTGATTACACAGGTTTTTTTATATATAGAAATTTAACTTGATTTAGGAGCTCAGAAGCCGTAGAATTAGACAAAGAAAAAAATAAAATCAAATAAAACAAAATTCAATTAAATAAGAAATATAATACATATTAAAGATGTAATATTTATTTCATTTAATTCAACTTAATTGAATTATGGAAAAATAAATATGAAATAAGTAAAATAAATAAGTAAATAAAATCAAACAAGCAGCCGCACCATTGGGCAAATAATAAATGAAAAATTTAACAAAATAAATTACTTTCCGATGTCTGAACGAAGAAGCAAAGAGGTACTCGAATTAGTGCACAGCGACGTGTGTGGCCCGATGAAGGTACGTAGTCCCGGAGGATCTCAATACTTCGTCACATTTATCGACGATAAGTCTCGCTGGTGCACGGTATATTTTTTGAAAGGTAAAGATAAATGACGAAGCTGTAAAATCGACGCTGGCATTTCAAATCAACAACACCATCAAAGACATCCCGTCATAGAGTACAGAACCACTTGAAATGTGGAAAAAAGTACAGTTTTCACTTACAACATATACTCTAAGCTCAAAAAGAACCGAATACAAAACCGAATGGATGTCGGATGAAATAATAAGATTAATAAATGGAAGGAGAACTCATGAAAATAGAGACATTGAAACCTACAAGCAATCAATTAAATCAGGAAATTCCTCAAAAAGTGCGGGTTGCGAAAACTGAGTGGCTAAAAAATCAATGCGATGTGATAGAGAGGCTACAAGCTTCACATGATGATTTCAATCTTGACAAAATGCTCGAAAGAACTTGCGAACGAAGACACCTTTGCTACTTGATGAAAAGAATGTGGTCATAACAGACACAAACGAAAAGAAAGTTCTTTGGGAACGATATGTCCGTAATCTATTTAATGGCAACCGACCACTTTTTAACCAACCAAAAGAAGTCACTGGTTATAGCATTACATTGGACGAAATAGAAAATGCTGTACGTTCCTCAAAGGATAACAAAGGATAAAATTGATTGAAGAAGAAGGTTTATAGTGAAGCACAGTTTTGTGACCATGTGCTTGTCCAAAATTGCAAAGATGTGAAAAAGGATGTATTCATGTGTTTTCTAGACTATGAAAAAGCATTCGACACAGTGCAACATGACATCTTTAACATCCTACCATCACTCGGTATTGCCACAAAAGAGTTGCGATGTTTCAGAAACCTTTATTGGAACCAGATTGCCGTAATTAATGTTGACAATGAAAAATCACAGGATGTGCCCATTCTTAAGGGCGTTAGGCAAGGATGTATATTATCACCCATCCTTTTCAACATCTATGCTGAGAAAAACTTCCAAGAAGCTCTTTGATTCACATGAAAGCATTAAAATTAATGGTGTGCTTATAAATAGTATTAGATACGTCGGCGACACCACACTTTTAGCAGATAACTTGAAGGATTTGCAATAGATATTAAATGAAGTTGTTCATCACATGGCATGGAATGTTGGGCACTCAAAGTCTCTGACATGAACAAACTCGTGGCCTTCGAAATGTGGACTTTAAGGCGAATTTTGAAGATTCCGTGGACCGATCTGGTTTCCAACTTAGAGGTTCTACGATGAGTTAATCGAGAACGTGAACTTCTACAAACAATAAATCGTCGCAAGAAAGCTTTTCTTGGACATATGATGAGGAAAAATTTAAGAGAAACGATGCGTTGGTCGGAAGCAGTTATCATGGTTACGAAATAGAGGGCATTGGACGGGCATATGCAATGTTGCAGAATTATGGGATGCAGCTAAAAATAGAGATACTTATAAAGAAATTGTAAATAATATAAATTAATAAGTTTTGAGTAATGTAGTTAAGAAACAAAAAGATATAAAATATTGTATGATCGCTATACATTCATAAACGAATAAGCAATACAGAAGAAGAAGGATAAATTTAAAGAATACAGAGGATTGATCGAAAACGAAACTGACAAGAAAATAAAATACCTGGGCTCCTATAATGGTACCAAATAGACTTGCAATGACATGAAAAACTTTATGAAGCCCGAAGGTATGCGTCACGATTTTATCGTCAAATATACACCGCAACAAAATGGCGTGTCCGAGAGGCCAGGAAGATTGAACGAAGCAGAGATATTATATTTTTGCCATTATCGAATCGAAATGAGCGCACAGAGTTTTTACCTGATGAAATCGAATTCTCTGTCAAATTTCAGAAACGACGATGATGACAATACTGAAGTCCTACAGAAGAGATGCAGGGCACGTCTGAAAAAGAAGAAAACTGGAAAGAAGGGTAGACCACAAAAAGACATTCCACAGTTGCGGCAACTAGCGTGCAGTCAAGTGTCGAAGAATTTCATTCAGCAAACTTAATTCAAGACACTGATTCAGAAAATAGCATAAAAGCGTTAAGGCAGTCTCTATGTGCGATGCGGCTGCCAAACCTAAGTTAAACCTAAGGCGCCCAGAAGTAAACGAATGGAAACAAACTATGATTGAAGAATACAACACGCTAATGAAAAATGGAACATGGCAGATTATCAAACGGTCCGGTGGTAAGAAAATTGTCGAATCCAAATGGGCACTAAAAACGAAACTACGAGTTGATGACATTATAGACGATTGGTGCCAAAAGAGATCACCCAAAGAGCAGGGATCGACTACGACGCAACTTTCGTCGAATACTCATGGCCATATCTGTGAGTTAGGTTTGGAGGTGCATCAACAAGATCTGGTGAGCGCGTACTTGAACGGTAGAAACGAGACCGAGATCTACATGGAAATGCCAGTTGACATCAAAAATGTACTAAGCACGACCAAAGCAGGAAAATGAGTCCACAAAGTTTGATTACTAAAAAAAGCCATTTATGAGCTGAAACAGTCTAGACACCAATGGTACAAGCGGCTTGCTGATTGCATTGAAATGAGATCCGTGCGTGTACATATCGAAAGATAATGGCAATTTAACCTTTATTGCCATATGCGTCGATTACATTATTGTATCATCAAATAACCGAAGTCATTTAAATGAATAAAAGAAGAACTAACATCAACCTTTGAAATGCAGGACTTGGTTAAGAATTTTCGTAGCAAACGGGATCGACGAACATCTCCTTGTCTCAGTCGAAGTATTTATCGTTTTTACTCGAAAATTTCAACATGACTGAATGTAAACCTCCAGCAAATTCAGGAACTCAATTGGGTAAGTGCATGTCTCCGCCCAGCGAAGAAAAATTTGAACTCAAAAACCTGCCACACCAGAACCTTATCGAGTCATTTATGTACTTAGCTGTTTGCACTCGTCCAGACATCGTACGTACGGTCAGCGTATTAAGCCAGTTCAACACCGGCTATGGCAAAGAACATTGGGTGGCAGCGAAGCGGGTTCTTCGATATCTTAAACACACGGAAGATTTGAGTCTAGTATTCGTGGCATCTGAAGAAAACTTGAAGAGCTACGCGAACGCCTATTGCGGTTCCAATATCGATGATCGAAAATCTTACACCGGATTTGCATTCAAATATGCGAATGCCTGTATTAGTTGGGAGTCCCGCAAACAAAAAACCTGTGCCCCGCCTAACATTAAAATATTGGAACAGAAAGAAAAGTGGTGAAAAACTAAAATGAATCAAATCAGTTAACCTAAATTCAAATCATGTCAAATCAATAAAACAAAATAAAATTGTATGTAATAAAATCCAATAAAATATAGTAAAATTAAATAAGGTAAAATATATCAAATAAAGTAAAATAAATTAAAATAAAATTTAATTAATTTAAAACAATAAAAAGTGAATAAAATAAAATACAAAAAAAAAATTAAGTAATAAACTAAAAAAATAATAATAAACATTTAATTGAAACTTATTAATTAACCTAAATTGAAATCAATCATCAAATCCATAAAGCAAAATTAAATTAAATTTAATAAAATATAATAAAATAAAAAAATCAAATAAGGTAAAATATATCAAAATAAATAAAATAAAATAAAATTAAATTAAATTAATTTAAAACAATAAAAAGTGAATAAAATATTGGGTTCGGGAATAAGTTCGTAAAGTTTTTATATTTTCTTTTATTTAACAACGATTTGTTTGCTGTTTGGTAAAGGGTAAGTATTCATTTGATAGAACTCTTTCTGCTCTACAAAACTTTGTTAATTGTAAATATTTTTGAGTTATTTAATTTTCTATTAGTTTTGAGGCTTAGAAGTGGAATACCCAGGAGACAAAAATCAATATTTTCGACAGCTGCTTTTCTTTGCTTTTCATCGAGGTCAAAAAGCTGCCGAATCAGCCCGGGACATTTGTGACGTGTATGGCGCCAAGTCTAAATCACAGAAGTGGTTTGCAAAGTTCAAAAATAGCGACTTTGGTGTCAATGACTCGTCCCACAGCGGAAGGCCATCTGAATTCGATAAAGAACGTCTCAAATCACTTTTGAAGTAGAACTGTCGCCAAACCAGTCGTAAATTGACGGAAAAAATGAACTGCGATCATAAAACGACTCTCAATCACCTTCATTCAATGGGGTTTATAAAAAAATTGGGAGACTGGGTGACCCACGAGCTCAACGAAAAAAACAAAGAAAGTCGCCTTCAAATTGCTTCTCAGCATCCAGCGCGCCATCGAGCAACACACCCAGTCATAAGCAACTCTTTGTACCGAATCGTCACGGAAGATGAGAAATGGTGCCTATACATCAATATGACGCAAAGAAAGAAGTGCATGGCTCCAGGAGTTAAGCCAAAGCCGAGAGTCAATCCGAATCGTCATGCAAAGAAGGTCGTGTTACCTTCTGCTCAAATATGAACGAGACATTATCAATAAAACGGTCCGCGGATGACATATGGCAAAAATAAATTTTTTGTGTTTTGGTAGGACTGTTATAAGCTTACATGGCAAATTTCAGCGTGATATGTCACATAGTTTGTTTTCTGTGCTACTGTAAACAAGTCAAGCTCGAGTGTGTTCTTCGAATTTAACGAAGGAAATTCAAGTTGAATAAAGAATTTGTTTGAAATTTTGTTATTCCAACAAAATTTCGGCTTCAGACGTCTTAAAAATGTTGCAGACAACCTATGGGGACTCTGCTCTATCGCGTGCACGTGTTCAAATCGTTCAAAGAGGGCCGTACATCGGTTGAAAACTTGCCTCATGAACGTCGTCCAGCAACATCAGTAAACGACGAAAACATCGGAAAAGTAAAGGAAATTGTGCTTGAAAATCGCACAAATCGCAAAACGTCAAACCTTACTTCTTCACAACAACGCCGGACCCCATGTTGCACAAGTCGTCAAAGCCGCAGACCAAGGGCTCGAATGGGAGGTTCTTCAGCCGCCGTATTCTCCAGACCTTGCACCGACCGATTACCATCTTTTCCAATCCCTGTCAAACCATATTAAGGGCGTTACCATCGATAAGAAGGAGGTTCTTAAAAACTGGCTTACAACTTCTTTGACACCAGACCAGGAGAGTTTTGGCGGAACGGCATCAACAAATTGGTCGAGAGGTGGGATGAGGCTGTAAACAGCAATGGCGAATATATAACTGATTAACTTTTTGATATACTAATTATTACTTTTTATTTAAATAAAAGTCTTCGGTAAAAACGATACGAGCTTATTCCCAAACCTAATAAAATAAAAAATTTCAAGTAATAAAGTAAACTAAAAGAAAAATATAATAAAAATTAAATTGAAACAAATTAATTAAACTAAATTAAAATTATGTTAAATAAAATACAGCAAAATAAGATAAAATTAAATTACATATAATAAAAAGCTAAAGAATACGATTAAATATACAAAATCAATTAAATTGAATAGAAATAAAAAAACAAATTTAAATAAAATTGAATTGAAAAAATATATATATAAAATAATAAAAATAATAATTTAAGTTCTTTAAAATATACTAAATCAAATAAAATCAGATAAATGAAAATTCAATTAACTTAATAAAAATAAAAAAATAAATTAAAACAAAATTGAATTTAAAAAATTTATAAAATGATAAAAATAATTTAAATTTAAATAAAATAAAATCAGATAAATGAAAATTCAATTAAATAAAATAAAAAAAAATAAATAATTTGAAATACAATTGAACGTAAAAATATATATAAAATAATAAAAATAATAACTTCAATTCATTTGTATATACTTAATCAAATAAAATCAGATAAATTAATATTCAAGTAAATTAAAAAACAAAAACAAATTTAAATACAATTAAACAAATAAAACAAGTAAAAAAAAATGTTTATTTTATTTTAATTAATTTAAGAGAATTCCGTGAAATATAACAATAATTAAATGACATAAAACAGAAATGAGAATAGTAGCAAATAATAAATTCCTAATAAACAAATCAAAAAGAATGCACTTAATGTAATTTAATCAACAGTAAAATCAAACGTTCAGCGACACACGACAGATTTGTGTTGGTGTCATTGAATTTCCAGGGAAACAAAAGAATATTACAATGCAATAAAAATGTAAATTTGAGGCGTCAACAACGCAGGCAGACGGACGCCAAATGGAGTACACACCATATCCATGCATGTACACACACACACACATCCATACGCACACACACACACACACAAAGTCACATCTGAACGATTCGGCCAGTCACCGTTGATTTGGTTGGGCTTTGACCGCTTGAACGCCTCCTCAAAAATTCGTTTCTCATTATCAGCAAAATGCACTCGCCTTTGTCGCTTATTGACGTCTTCGTCGTGGTCGTCATTGTCGCCGGTAACCGGTGACCGGTGGCGGGTGACGAAGCGATGCACTTATGTACATACCACACGCAATTACACATCCAAACACATGCATACACTCACACACATCCACACATTCATACATAGAAACATTCAGGCATTCACTCTTTTTAGTCACTTAGAAGGAAGCGAACAATGAAAGCCACAAATGCACTCTCGCTCGATTGCAACAAATTGACGACGCTTATCAGTGATAAGCAGCCGCAGGCGAGCAACAACACCACCACCACCACCACTACCACCAGCGACCAACAAAACCGCCATCAACTACATCACAGACGGACAGACGGACCGAACTGTTGGACCATTGAAAACCGGATCGACCAGAATGCAGACAAGCAGAAAAGGAATGGAAGCGGCGAGTTACTCCAGCTAAGTGGTTGCGGCGAAGTTCTGCGGCTCACGCTGCTTTTGATACGACGACGAATGTTGCAGCTACTCTTCGACCACATCGATGCTAGAATGCGGTGCGGTGAATTGCTGCAAATGCATTTCGGTGCACCGATTTCGATTGGTTACGCCGAGTTGAGTTGTTGCGGTTATTCTGCCGCTCTACACTGCGCTCCGCTGCATTTGACGGCAGCAGGCAACAGGCAACAGGCAATTAACTCGAAATAAATCAGAAACATTTCAATTCCATTTTCATGTGCGTTTCATTTTCGTGCTGCATTTGCTTTCTTGTCTATCGTTTTATGCATTGTTTTCGTTTTCGTTGTTGTTGCTGTTGTTTTTGTTGTTGGTGTTGGCAGTTTTTATACAACAATTATTCACGGAAATGTGAAACTAGATCTATGGCTGTTGTTGTTGTTGTGTTTGTTGTTACTGACTGTGGCCGTAGCTGTGGCTCAGTCATTGTCGTTATCACTTAATTACTAAGCGACTACAAATTACATCACATCAAATGGA
Organism: Anastrepha fraterculus; assembly: GCA_037575425.1. NCBI lineage: Eukaryota > Metazoa > Arthropoda > Insecta > Diptera > Tephritidae > Anastrepha > Anastrepha fraterculus. The sequence goes on from JAYXIM010017129.1 coordinate 64,544, forward strand.
TTTCGGTGCAATGCTGATAGGACATACATACTGTTGTGCGTATGTATATGTGCTTGGGCGTGTGCGTGTGAGTATGTGAGTTTACGTTTGCATACGAAATGAACACGAGAAATGTCTGCATAAATACAATTATAGGCTTCATTACACACACACGCACACGCACAACACTAACACATACACACCTACACACACATTATGCAACTAGTTCAGTTAACCAACGATGGGCTGACCGAATGCTAATTTTCTACTCGCAACTGTTCAATTGTCTCTGAAAATTAATCAAAATTAAATTACGAATACGACCACGAAGCGCCATAACCGAGGTAACAGGGGCTAATAAGGAAATCGATATTGTGCATGTGCCTGTGCGCACATCCAGTGCGACATACCAGAGACTGTGAAATGTGGTGTATTCGCATTGCATTCCTGGAATCTTATACCATTTGCTTATATCGACATTCGTGTGCGAGTGTCACTGGATGCAACAACAGAGAATTTCAGTGCGAAAAAAGCTAAAAACTCTGCTGGAAGTCCCTTTAAGGCTTAATTATTGACAGCAGTCGATGGCGCAGGCGGGATTTGGAAAAGAAGGTATTGCCTAAAAAAAGCTATCATTTGAAGAATTAGAATTTTCGCGCAAGCTTACGGTGTCATGCGAAACATAACTGGAATCTGAAAGTTGGCGTGGGATGTAGGTAAGGTTTTTTTTTCCTTGGTCTCTACGCGCTTACTGCGTTTCGAGTAGTTTCTTATTTCAATTAATTTCTATTTTAGTGCAAATATTTTTATACATATGTATGTGTGTGCAGTATGACATTCAGATAGATTAGAAATATTTTCGATTACATTTTATAGTTTAACAAAGCTAACTGAAATAAAATGCCTGCGATTGGATACAAGCAGTTTATTAGTTATTCTACTATATTCCTATTATGATTTAGTCATGAGGTAGGATTGTTTGAAGTATTGAAGTTTTTTAAATTATCGATAATTTTTTTGACAAAATCATTGAATGATGTTATCAAGGATACTTTGAAATTTGTTTAATATTAAATGCTGGAATATCATATTGGGCACAGAATGTTTCGTGTATCTGTCGTGCATTGTGAAAGCGTGGGCAGTCGTGCAAAAGATGGTGCATACTCTGCACAGTGAGTTGGTCACACGGGCACCAGTCTTCGTCAATGATTTTGAATCGCTTATTGAAACCATGGCCAGTAAACAGCTGTGTCAATTCGAATGATATCCCAAAGAGTTGTCGGTATAGTTGCGTATCTTCAAGAATTGGGAAGAAAGTTTTCGTAATGGAGCCAGTGGTATCGTCGGCATACTCCTGTTGCCATGACTCGAATATTTTAAGACGAATTTGCCGTATAGCGTAGCTTAAAGGAAATGCAGTGTTTACTCGATCAACTCCTTGATTTTCAGCTTCTTTTGCCTGCTCATCTGCGCGCTCATTTCCTTCAATACCGATGTGAGATTTGACCCAGTAAAAGTCAATTCTGTGTCCCTGGCGAAGAAGGTGCAGGTGTTGATGAATTGATGCTATTAAGGGATTAGGATTGCTCCGATTTTGGATAGCTTCCAAACAAGAGCGACTGTCGCTATATATGACTAGTTTTTCCGTTTTCAATTCTTTCTGAGCCCACTTCAGTGCAGCGTCAATTTAAATTTACGTGACGTCCAGTCGTCATCTTGTTTATGAACGACAAAAGCTGCTCTACAAGCGCCTGTTTCAAACTTGCTTCCATCTGTATAGATGTGGGTGGCATTTGCGTCGATAATATTGCCAGCTTCCTGTTGTGATACTATACTTTCAAAACGTATAGACTGACGCTCGGAAGGATGTAGTTGATTTTTTGGTGCAGTACTTTGTTCAAGCATAACGTTTAATGTTTCACCATATACTCCAGATAGTTTGACACTTTCAATTTGCATAATTTCTTTTATCTTCAGATGCAGCGGCGTGAACCCTGCAAGCGCCAGAGCCGAATTGGCCGAAACTGTGTGAAAGCCTCTGATTGCTCGTATAGCGAAATTTCTTTGGAACGAGCGGAGAAGACGGCGAATATAGTTAAACTGTATGGCTTTGCCCCATATACTTGCAGCGTACGTTATAGTTGGCTCCACAACTTGTTTATAAATTGTGATAACGTTTTCCGCGTGTACACCCCATGTGGGTCTAACATATCGGCATAAGTTTTTATATACTCGTTGAACTTTTTCGACAACGTACTTAGCATGTTTGGTGAATCTCAGTCGATCGTCTATTACTACACCCAGGTACTTCATTTCTTTAACGAAGATTAGTCGATTGCCATTTAAAAATAGTTCAGCTTGTTTAGCATTACTTTTAAATGCCATAGCATATGTCTTGGTGTCGCTAAAAGTCAACTTCACATTCTCTCCCCAATTATATATTAGGAGCAGAGCATCGTTGGCGTAAAATTGCAGTTCTTTTACAGTTTTGGCGCTGACTATTAAAAGGATGTCATCTGCGAAAGCCTGAATTTTACACCCCTTTACGCAGCGATCTGTAAGATAATTTGTAATAAGCCTGTAAATATTAGACGGAGTTTGCATTCGTTCTAGCTGATTTAAGAGCGGCGGCCACCAAGCGTGATCAAACGCACCTTTAATGTCTAGAGACACACAAATGACCTGCCGCTTTTTCCGCTTCTCCTTCTCAATAGTTTCAATTGAAACCATATTGTTTTGGAGACCATAATTGATTCAACTCAGCATGATATATAAGACGTTTTGTAAAGAGTTTCTCTAACAGCTTTCCGAACACGGGAAGGAGTCCTATGGGGCGGTAAGATCCTAGCTCATTAGTTTCGAATTTGTTTGGCTTTGGTAAAATTTTAATATAAGCCTTTTTCCAAATTTTTGGGAAGTAACCCACACGGAGGCACGCATTATAGAGAGCTGTGAGAAATTGTGAATATTTCTTTGTAAAAGTCAAGCATATGTCTGAAGTGAGGTTATCTAAACCTGGGGCTCTATTTGGATTCATAGTTACTAACGCTTCGAGTACTTCTTCTTCAGTGAATGGTTCATCCTTGGGTGTGTTAAGGTAATGTTTGTTTCTGTTGCGACGGTGGAGGTTTTCACGCGTAGAGTCAACGGTGTCATTAGGAAAGAAATGTTGCAGGAGAGCTTCAGCTGTGCCGGCGCTGGTGTCAGAGTATAGTCCGCTGGATTGAAGCGTCATTGGAGGTCGATGTAATGTTGCATCCTTGATTAATCGGTTTGCCTTGTTGTGTGCAGAATTCTCGAAAGTGCTCAGTTGATGCTTTCTTTAGTGCAGCGGCATATATGCGCTTAGCATTGGAATGTTGCATACCAACTGTTGTCGAATGTTGACTATCTTTTGAGTTGTTTAGCTTATGATGAAGTTGGATGCACTTTTTCTTAAGATCCTCAAGTTCATTGTTCCACCATGAATTTGCTGGTTTGCCACGTTTGCGAATTTTCATAGATATTGAGCACGCATTCTTGATACTTCCAGTAAGAGATTCTACAGTATTGTCCAGATCATATGCGGTACAATTGGCAAGGTCTACATTTAAAATACCTTTTATGTTGAGCTGCTCATCTAAAACTTATTCGAACTTCTTCCAGTTGGCTGCCTTGTTGTTGTACATGTAGGTTGATGTACTTTTTGCAGCAGTAACGCTGGAGCAGTTTTCAATTTTAAAAGTTATTGCGCAGTGATCTGAATTTTGAATGGCCTCAACATTCACTGACCAGTTTGTAATGTGGTGTGTGAGATTTCCTGAAGCAATCGTTATATCTATGATAGAACTAGCATGTGCACCATACCGTATCGCGTTGAATGTGGCAATATAACCTTGGTTGCTTACTTCCATGTCGTTAGCAGCTATAATATTGGCTACTGCTAAGCCACGATCGTTTGATCTGTTTGAGCCCCATGATGAATGCCAACCATTGAAGTCTCCACCTATAAGCTGTAGTGCTGGCCTCGTGCCACTAAAAAATTTATTAACAGCGCTGAGAGTATCAAATTTATCAGCATTTGGTTCGACATAAGCGCATGCGATATATAGCGATCGTTGTTGTAAGGGCAGCTTAATGACGCTGAGATTTGGAATGCAGCGCCAATAGTATTTTTTATTAAAATACACGCCTTATTGTCGGGATTTGGAACGTTGAGAGTCCACTTAGTGTGCTAACAGTTCTAGTACCGGTGTATGATTCAGATAAGAGGGCAATGTCTATGAATACTGAAAAAACTTATATATTTAATTTGACAGTAGTCACCCGTGATCTATCAAAAAAACCTATTAGAAAAAGTCCTCCCATCTGATCACCCTTTAATTATTTTTATTTTTTTCACTATGATACCAATTTTTTTGTTTTTTACAGATGTATAGTATTTAGTTAGATTGGGCCAACCTAGTAATCTATCCAAGGATGAAATGGTGATATGATATCACCAATGCAATCTTAGTTTTTTTCGGAAACAAAGAGCTCTCATGACCTCGGTTACGTTAGCCAATCGGCTGATTCTTTTAAGTTCGCTGAGCGGCGGTAAAGAGTCTAATATTCACCATGTAATCTATGATCCTTTATTTATGTTGTCTTGCCCCCTTACTTTCTCAACAGAGCAACGCATACTGGGTATTTCATAGTCGCACCAAAAATAGCTCAAAAGTGATATTAATTCCATGTTCTTTTTCAATTAACCTCGAAGGCATCCCGAACTAATTGTGTTTTTTACAGAATAGTGATGGAGTCAGAAGTCTAACGAAAATACCAAAAATACAAAAATTAAAAGAAAAATAAAAACAAATTAAAGAAAAAGAGGTACAAAAAGCAAAAAATAAAATGTTAGTAAATGAAAAAAAAAATCCAAAAAGAATAAAAATACAAAATTCAAAAAAATATTAAAAAAAATAAAATAAAAGTACAAAAAAAATAAAAATGCAAAATAAAAAGCACACAGAAAAAATTAAAAAAAAAAATAAAATACAAAAAATAAAAATACACAAAAAAGAAATACAAAACCAAAATTAAAAAATAAAATAAACAGAGATACAAAAAAAGTTTATAATAATAAAAAATACAAAAACAAAGTAAATATTGTAAAGAATACAAGAAAAAATTAATAAAAATAAAATTAAAATATACAAAGAGATACCAAATATACAAAAAAATTTTTTTATAAAAACAAAAAAATAACAAAACAAAAGAAAAATGGATAAAATAAAATATAATAAGAGATACAAAATATATTAAAAATGGTTATAGAAATAAAATATACTAAAACAAAGTTAAATTTGTAAAAAATACAAGAAAAAATTAATAAAATAAAATAAGAGATACAAAAAATACAAAAAAATGTTTATAAAAATAAAAAATCAAAGTAAATATTGTAAAAAATACCAGAAAAAAACTAATAAAATAAAATAAGAGGTACAAAAAAATGTTTATAAAAACAAAAAATACAAAAACAAAGTAAATATCAGAAAAAACATAATAAAATAAAATAAGAGATACACATAAAATTTGTATAAAAATAAAAAATACAAAAACAAGTTAATTATTGGAGAGAAAAATACAAGAAAAAAACTAATAAAATAAAATAAAATATACAAAAAATACAAAAAAATGTTTGTAACAAAAATTAGTATGGCAAAATAAAATAAGATATACAAAAAATACAAAAAAATTGTTTATAGAAATAAAAAATACAAAAAAAGTAAATGCAAACATACAAGGAAAAAATTAATAAAATAAAATAGAGATACAAAACATACCACAAATAAAATTTTTATAAAAATAAAAAATTAAGAATAAATGAAAAAATGCAAGGAAACAAAATTAATAAAAAAAAATACAAAAACAAAAATTACAATTGAAAGTATAGGGTTTTTCAGTAAGAGCGCTTCAACTTTTGAACTTTTTTGAATAAAACACAAACGATTTGACTTTTTTAACTAATTTTTTTTTTATTATCGAGTTTGAAAATATACATTTAAGTATGAAATTCGATTTCTTTTGCATGACCCCCGCGTGCACGTTTTACGAAGTCCAATCGTTGAACCCAATTTTCGACCACTCTTTTGCATAAATCGGCCGAAATTCCAGCAATTTCGCGTTCAATATTGGCTCTGAGCTCACAAATCGTCGCCGGCTTGTTACTGTAGACCAATGACTTCACATAACCCCAAAACGGGACGGCTTGTTAAATGGACCGTAAAATGGCCGTAATGCTCTTAAAGTAGCAGCAACACAACGATTATTTTCATAAAAAATTTGCACGATTTGCAATCGTTGCCCAAGTGTGTAGCGTTCCATGATGAAATGTATACTAATGAAGTTTACAAATGACAAGCGAAAAATAAAAAATATTGCGTCGTTCGCCCTCCCTATCGGAAAAAAGTTGAAGCGCACCTATTGAAAACCCCTATATAACGCAAAGTTTTTTTCTACAAGACCTGCAAATTTCGTTAACCCCAAGGTCGAAAATGCCTGCTACTCGCCCACCTTGGATGATAAAAACATATCAGCATACGATAAAACACTGCAACTGCCAAAGGCAAGCACTCGAAAAGAAAAATTTAATACAATATTTGCGAAGGAAAAAGAATTTTACAGCAGCAATGAATGGAGTTTTATATTCACTGATGGCTGCAAAACGTCCCACAACACCTCTTTCGCAGTAACAAGAAGAAATGGAGATATCATCCGCCTAGGTATACTACATACATCCCATATGTTCCGTGTTTACTGCCGAACTAGCAGCCATTCTTGAAGCAGTGATGAATGCTAAGCCCTGTAAGTGCAAGTTTGTCGACAGTAGCTCATGCATGGAAGCTATTGAATCCCACTCAATGATCAAATGAAATAAATATCATCCGCAATACACTATTAACCTCTCCCAGCAAAAACAATCAGACTGATGTGGACTCCTGGACACGTGGGAATCAAAGGCAACGAGAATGCGATGACTCCATTTGTAATGTTCAAATACCCAACAAAAAAAGGCAGAGATACTACACACAGCTAATTGACGACTGAAAAATTTATAAACATCACTATTCCGATATCAATCCATCCAAAACAAAACTCAATCTTCACGCTGACATTCCTATTCCATAGATAAAGCCTTTTATTCGCCTACGTCTCGGACACACCATTTTAACACATGGGCATAATTTTCTACGTGTCCCTCCTAGCAAATGTCCATCCAAAACATCGACACACTCCGACACGAAATCTTTGGCGCAGTCGACTCTCTCAATCTTCTGAGAGAGACAACCACTGGAAACATTAATAAGCTGCATAAGTTTCTGAAAGAGACTGATCTGTTAAGACGAATATAATATTAATCACTAATCCATTATAAACCTACTATTAATTTAGACACAGCCGAGGGCCTTTGTTGATAGCGCTGCTAAGCAATTATTTGTTAAGTAAATTATTATTGTACAAGTGTTTAAAAAATAAAAAAATTAAAAAAAGGGTGGTTAAGTTTCAAGGGCCGGTGTTGATTTTGAATAAAGCACAATTTTTTTAAAAAATTATTGTAATTTCTCTTTATTATGATAATATTGGTATGGCTCAATTACGTATGGAACAAAATATTGGCCAAATAGCCGCCACAGCTCCGGCGGCACACCTCCGATCCGATGGTCCAATTTTTCGATGACGCTGAGGCATAATTGAGGTTCTGTGCCGAGTTATCTCATCCTTTAGCTCTTGAATTGTTGCTGGCTTATCGGCGTACACCTTTTTTTTCATATAACCCCAAAGAAAGAAATCCAACGGTGTCAAATCACATGATCTTGGCGGCCAATTGACATCGCCGCAACGTGAGATTATTCTGCCATCAAATTTTTCGCGCAAAAGAGCCATTGTTTCGTTAGCTGTGTGACAAGTGGCACCGTCCTGTTGAAACCACATATCGTCCACATCCATATCTTCCAATTCGGGCTATAAAAAGTTCGTTAGCATCTCACGATAGCGAACACTATTCACAGTAGCTGCCTGACCGGCCTCATTTTGGAAAAAATACGGCCCAATGATGCCGCCGGCCCATAAACCGCACCAAACAGTTACTCTTTGTGGGTGCATTGGTTTTTCGGCAACCACTCTTGGATTATCATTCGCCCAAATGCGGCAATTCTGCTTATTGACGAATCCACTGAGGTGAAAATGTGCCTCATCACTGACGACGCTTGAAATGGTCAAGAGCTATTAGTTCTGGAGTCAATTGCACCTCGTAAGCGTGTAAATGCAAGTCTTTATGCATAATGTTCATCAACGGCGAACGTAAGAGGTGCAATTGTTGGGCACGACGACGAGTTGAGGTGAGCGGCTCTTCAACCACACTATCGCGAACAGCAGCAATATTTTCTGCAGTACGAGCTGTACGAGCATGCACTGGTGTTTTCACATCTCCTACAGACCCGCTTTGCTCAACTTTTGCCCAATTTTTCCGATTGTATGCACATTTGGACGATTAAATTGACCGAAAAAATCACGAAGTGCGCGATATGCATTTTCATTTGAACGCCCGTTTTCATAATAAGCCTGAATAACTTTAACGCATTGCTCGATTGGGTATCTTTCTATGGTTCCAATTGAGTTAGTCTGAAATTGAAAAATGTTAAATGAAATGCAGAAAAAAGCTTGACGTTTAGGTGTGGTTCACATTTAACATCGGCCCTTAAAATTTAACCACTCTTTACAAAAACAAATGCGTTGTCCTTACCGGTCACTTAGCGCTGTTGTTGCTCATGTCGCTAATTAACATAATTCAATTCTTATTTAATCACAAGTAGAGGCTGTAATTCAGGTTTTTAGTATTCACAGAGTATTCAATGAGTCACTTTTGTATTTTGATCCTCATTCCTATTCTATCTAAAACTTTCTTTCTATTCGTCTTAATATCACGCTTCCATATGTACGAGTACGTGATGTATATTTTATCTTTATTTGTTCATAAATATATTTTTTTTTAATTTTAGTTATTTCTTTTTTGATTTTATTTGTATGTTCATTTTATTTTTCGGTTATGACTCTAACTCAAATACTCGTGCACTTATCAGTATTTGATGTACACACATTTGTACATACATATGTGTGTATGTACAAGCCCACATTCATAGTCCATTAACTTCAGTGACTCGAGCTCAAATTTATTTATTTTTTGATGATTCAGTTTTGCGGTCTTCATGTGATTTCTACTTGTTCTCATTTTTCCATTAATGTTTCTGCTTCTTGGGATGTTTGTTATTTTTACGTGTTGGCCATTAAAGAGATTAAGTGTAAATTTTCCAATGAAATACAGGTTTATGTCACCGGCTATTTGGGAATTCAACAAATGTGAGAAATAAGCTGAAATTTGTAGTTATTTGATATGTTGGGCTCTATTGGATGCATTTCTGTCTAAATGCGAAATTTTGTGGTCAATTAACAACTTTTTATGAAATGGTCATTTAATTTGAAATTTGCTGCTTTATAGATGTGGCTGCCTATTGACTGTATGTGTGTATGTTTATGTGTACCTTGATGAAAATTATTTGGACATATAGACACAAATATACACACATTTATATCAAACAAAAATAAATTTAATATTTCATCCAGAAAATCGAGAAATATTGTAACTGATATAAGCAAGCTTACTGCTAGGATATTTACCTACAAAATGGGCTGAGGTTAAGGTTGTATTTATTCCAAAGGTAGGGAAAAACCCCGAACAATTGCCTAAATCATACAGACCAATTAGTCTCAGCTCATTTTTCCTTAAAACAATGGAAAAGATAGTTAGTATATTAGGGAAAACAATCTAGCTAACTTCTCACTGCATTTACTTCAATTTGCCTATCAACAGGGAAAATCCACTGAGACTTCAATACACAGCCTGGTAACAGTTATTGAGAAGGCTATTGAGTCCAAACAGATAGCTCTATGTGCATTTATTGACATATCAGGGGCTTTTGATAACACTTCCTATGAGGCAATCTATAATGCCCTATATCTAAAGGAGGCACGTGAACCCATCACTAGATGGATAATATTCATGCTGAAATCTAGGACGATCAGCACCGAACTAGGAGGAACAATCAAATCTATCAAAGCCACAAGAGGTTGCCCTCAAGGAGGCGTACTCTCTCCTCTTTTGGGGACTCTAGTCATAGATGAACTTCTCCACAAGCTGAAGAACTTAGGTTTTCCCACTCAGGGCTACGCTGATGACCTAGTAGTTTATGTATTAGGCTGATATGAGGAAACCATTTCGGATCGCATGCAACAAGCCCTTACAATAATAAACAAATGGTGCACGGAAAAAGGGCTCTCCATTAACCCATCCAAAACTGCACTTGTACCGTTTACTAGAAGAAGGAACATAAATCTCAAATGTCCGACCCTTAATGGAACAACACTTCAACTCTCTACAGAAGCGAACTATCTTGGCGTCAGTCTTGACAAAACGCTTACGTGGAATTCCCATATTGAGAGAGTTACTTCAAAAGCCACAAGGGCATTCTTTGCCTGCACAAGGCTTTTTGGTAAGACATGGGGACTAAACCCTAGAATGACCTTCTGGACATTCACCACAGTTGTGAAACCCATAGTCACTTATGCATCCTTAGCATGGTGGCCCAAGGTCAAGCAAAGAAAAGCAGTAAACGAATTAAACAAACTGCATCGCCTGATATGTGTTGGTATTACAGGGGCTATGAAAACATGTCCCACGGATGCATTGGGTATGCTCCTGAACATACCACCGCTTCCAATCTTGATTGAAAGGGAAGCTCGCTCGAGTGCCTTAAGATTAAAAGGTAGATCTGAACTTAAAAGTGCGGATATGAAAGGACATTTAAAGATCTCCGAAGACTTCCTACATAGTCCCATTCTTCATAGGGATGATACAATCACCCAAACCAATACTCTTCAGCAACTTCCAAGTTATAATTAATGAACGCACAGACTGGAGAACTAATTCTATCACTTTCAAACCTGGCTCCCAGCTATGGTTTACTGATTGGGTCCAAATTGGAAAATGGTAGAACAGGGGCAGGAATCAATGGGCCTAAATTCAAAAAAGGCCTTAGCAGGGAAATGAGAGGTACTCACATCTACATACTTTAAGATAGCCAAGCGGCTCTAAAAGCCCTTCTATCAACAACTATCACCTCTAAATTGGTAAATGATTGCCTAAACCATCTCAACACGTTAGGAAACCTCAACATAGTAACACTAGGCTGGATTCCGGGACATGAAGGACAAGGAGCAAATATGCAACTTACTGGTCCTGAGCCTTTCTGTGGACTCACAAAAGGCCACATTAATGAATTCCTTAGGAAATGAGAAGAAAATTTGCTGCACACTGGCTAAACTGTGCCGGTCAGCGTCAAGCCAAACTATTCCTAAGTCCCAACAAAGGAATATCTGACAAGCTTCTCTCACTAAGCAGAGTAGATCTGCGTCTTTTAACAGGATATCTTACAGGTCACTGCAGCCTGAGGTATCATCTAAATAATATTGGGCTATCTGACACTAATGTCTGCCGCTTTTGCGAAATGGACATAGAAAGCTCAGAAGATGTGCTTTGTGAATGTCCTGCGTTGGGCAGACAGAGACTTCATCACCTTGGTGGTATCGTAGTATCTCCATGCAATCTTTGGAACAACAAACCCAAAATTGTCCTAAAATTTTTAAAAAGCCCGAAACTCTAGGGTTACAAAAATAGGCCTTTCACAATAGATCAGCTCTGGTCGCAGTGCGTAATGGCCTTCTAATGATAATAATAATAATAATAACTGATATAAATAACAGTTGCGCTTTTTTTTTTTTTTTTGTCATCTCATTCGGATAGCAAATTTTATGTAATGTAGCGTTTATAAATAATTTGGGGTAAATCGATACTTTGAAGGCGTTTTTTGTTCGCTTCCAAGTTGTCAGTCGCAGCAGGTGTACGAGTATTAGGATAAGACCCTAACTTGACTCTTATGGAGTTAAGAAGTAGTCTAAAGGAATCACTTCACCAGATTTAGCCCGCCAATTGACAGACTCATTTATAGAGAAGATTCGGCCAACAAAAATATATGTACCCTATGATCAAAAAGTACCGGGAATGTTTGGTCACGGGGTCATATCAGGTGAATACGGTACTTGCACGATGGTATTTACTTGGTGTTTGGTCAAATAATCCAGTATAATTTGGGCTCGGTGCGATGGCGCGTTAGCATCATGCAAAATCCAAGAATGGTTTGCCCACATTTGCGGCCGTTTGCGACGTACAGCATCTCTCAAACGCTTCAAAACGGATAAATAATATTATTTATTGACTGTCTGGCCCGATGGAAGGTATTCATGATGCACTACGCCTTGGCAATCGAAGAGAACAGTCAACTTCACCTTTCCGGTACATTTTGATCATAGGGTACATGCATGTGGATATGTATATACTTAGTCCTGTCATAAGTTCTGTTACAAGTTAAGTCCGTTATAGATATAAAATTATAATACTCTTTTTTAATGAAATTAGTTTGTTTAACCATGTAATTATTTACAACAAAAAAATTTAAATTTCATTCGAAATGGTCAGTATTTTCTTTTACCCAAGCCTTCAAACGATTGGGCCTTTCAACTACGCATGGTTTCCATGGATATTGGCGTCGCTGCTCGACCCAAATATTGTTTGAGACACTCCGAATTTCTGTGATGTCTTCGACAGGCTATGTTCTCCAATTCTGACCACAAACTGTAGTCCAATAGATTCAGATCTGGACTTCTATATGAACCCAGGAATGTTGTTTTTTAGCCACTGCTGGGTGGTTTTTGCCTTATGGACTGGACCGGAATCTTGCTGGAAGATCCAACGCTCGCCATTGAAGAGAGTACTGCTCAACTGCTTCACCACGCCTTCTAAGACATCATTCCGGTATACTTTTGCCTCGATCTTAATCCCTTTTTCGCAGAAATTAAGAGATGTAATGCCTTTACAAGGCACTCCCAACCAAACCATTACAGAGACGGGATGATGGCGACGCAACATTTGGCCCTTGGAACAACATTTTTTGCGTCTTTAGAAGTTGTAGCATAGCTTTTGTCGTTTCGCTTATTAAAAACTTCTTCAACAGCGAAAATTTTCTCATTTGTGAAAAGAATATTTTCATGGCCGTTGACTTTTAGCCGCGTGCCACCGAAAAAAGCTGCTTGCATCTGTCGAGTCTAATTTTCTTCAAGCGCCTTGTCAAAAGATGACTAGTTGAGCGAAGGATGGCTTTCATGTGGAGATCATCTCTAATTAGTCTTGACATGGATCAGGTCAAAACATTCATTTCCCTGGACAGGATTTTCTGGATTTCTGCAAATTCTTTCTCGAACGACTTTTATGGCTGCACTGGTTCGAACCACGAGTGGACGACCACTTCTTTTTCTGTCTGTCATATCAGACGTAAAAAAACATTTTCGATTACGAGAAGTGTTTTCAGTAATTCGTAAATATCACTTGCACTTTACCACACTTTTGTAATGCAATCAGTGCAATGCGATTTTCCTTAGCTCCCCACTCCATTGTTAACGAGCGAAATTGAGTATAATTTATGAGTGGACAATGCATGCGAACAAAAGCAAAAATAATGGAACTTTTTGCTGCGAATTTGTTCTCGCCGTAGGCATTGTAAAATTTGTCACAAAATTTATGGTAAGACCAAGTATTATCATGCGGTATCCACTTCGACCTGAAGACCTGTAGTATCCTCTTCTCTACCTAATACTTTTAAAGGTCCAATGCTCTTATGAACTCCTAGAGAGAGTGAGCCTATGGACTCTGCCTTTGAGCATACTAAACGAAGAGGTCGTCTCTCTTTTCAGCTCGAGGTGGCATCGCATTCGAAAAGGAGGTGCATTCATGTCTCTGGCGATAAAAACAAAAGTGGCATGAGTCGCTCGATCATATTCTGAGTCTGTGCAGATGAACACGCGGTATGCGATGCCCTCTGCGGATCCCTGTAAGCGCATTCTCAGTTCATTTTGGCAGGTTCATAAGGTTTTTTTAACAGCAAGAACTTTGCGGGGCTTAGTACCATAGTGTTAAGCTAGAATATACTTATGTATATTTCTTAGCCTTGTTGTCCTACCGTCAACTAGAGTTCGAATCTTATTGGTATATGTAGTTATTGTGGCCTCTCTAGCTAATGTATGAGCTCCATCATTCCGATTAATGCCTTTGTGGCTCGGGATCCAGATGAGTTGAATGTGAGTGTGAGCTTCCATGGAGTTTAATCGCTCCATGCAGTCCAGACGAAGTGACGATTTTACTTTAAAATATGATACAGCTTTGAGCGCAGAACGGTGATGTGCTTATTACGGCAGGGCTGTCCCATAAGGAAGACAAATGGGGCATTAAAGCTTTTTCTTAGACTTTCTAGTTATGTGGTACTTGGGAAACTAAGTAGCTGTATTAAGATTTTTGTCCAGTCTTTTTTATTTTGCCAGATACTCACTAGAGAAAATTATAAATATGAAGGAAATACCTTCTTTTAATTTTTATATCGAAAACTATTCATCCTACGCAAAAAAAGTCATTAATGCAAAATTTTGGGGAAAATATCAAATTTTGTATTATTAAGGGGTTATATACAGTTAGAAAGCTGAAAAAAGCGAATTTTCCAGAGTTTTTTCTGAGAAAACTTTTAAATATATTGATCTAAAAATTTGTACATATATTATGTTATCTTTTAACTGTAATTTAAGGCTTTGTATTATGAAAAATATTTATTTGGAAAGGAGCTACAGCTGATCTCCGAGAGCTCCTCTCAAAAAAGACGTTTTGCGGTGACCACTATATCTCTGAACTGGATCCTCTGGAATTAAAAAGCCAAACAGATTTCGTAAAAGTAATATTAAATCTAGTAATTAATCGAAGGAATGAGCAAAATAAAGTTAAAAAAAAATCGATTTTTTACCAAAATTTCAGCCTAAAATTTTTATAAAAAAACTATTATCGGTGAGAAAAAATCTTCGATTAATTACTAAAAAATAAATTTGAAAAGCTCGTATTAAAATTTGACACTAATCGGTCTAGTCGTTTTCGAGTAATGTTGGTCACCGACTTTGAAAACACCATTTTGAGAAAAATGCGTTTAAAGTTTGCCGTGTACTTTCAAGCACTCTGAAACGCCTTTTTAAATTTGCGTGTAGCTTCGAAAATATTCACCGGAACGATATTAAATTTTCTGTGGGTATTCTGAAATATACATACATATGTATGTACATTAAGAAAAAAAATACATATAAAAAAATCGATTTTTTGAGAATTCTAACTGTATATAACAGTAAGCGCCAATTTACACGATAACTTTTCACCCCGGGCTTTTCGCGCATTCGCTTTTAAGGAAGTCTTCGAAAATCTTCGAGTATTTACAATACATCATGACTTTTTCTGCGGCTTTCCTTGTGTCCTTTGACGTTTAACCGAACAATTTTCTTTGGTCATTCACTTGAATAGTGGAGCACTTGAATAAAAATACTAAACTGTGAATACGATGAAAGCGAAATGCCAAAAAACCCCTCGTTGGCTTCTCTACATTTTTCGCCATCCTGGGTGGAGGGAAGCCATTGTGTAAGTGACTCTAACATTCATTGACTTAACATTGGAGAGCCTACGAAATGTCTCTATTTATTGCGTACGTGAAGACGCTGGTTACGCAGAAATCAATCAGAACAACAAAAAATGCCTGTTGGTTTTTATTAATTGGATTTTTTTTCTTTTTTGAATTTGGAAATCGTTTTCCTTAATAGTTTGCTTACGTTCAAAGTATATATTTTATTACAATTGAGAAATGTTACCAAGTTTTTCATTTGAAAAGTGACAATCGCAAATTCCCACTGATTTATATCCGCACAAATACTGGGACTTCCCCAGCATTCGCCAGACATTCATAGTACTTTGTGGTTGTCTTTCAATGACCGGCAGGTCTGCATTACCAGTATAACTCAGATATCCTGAATAGGAAAGTTATCGACGAACAAAAACACATAAAGGTTATGTTCTATTCTATAGCGGAGATGGTAATATGCAGATTATGTGGCTAAGGAAACCTCAAAATATATGCATTTTATAAAATAGTTCATTAAATATAAAAATAAAATAAATAACGCAGATGCATTTTTGCACTCACATACTTCATCTTGAAGAAGATAGGACAGTGGTGATGCTTCCAAGAAGAGCTGCCAAGTAATTTTTGTTATAAACTGAAGCGGAAATAGTTGGTAGCGGCGTAGGTTTTAAATACCTTAATTAAGCCCCAGAACAGTCAATAAGTTGACCAACTCACTCAAAGAAAAATTAGATTCTCGCCAGTAAAGCAATTACAAATAGTCCATGTGAAATCGTTCCCATGACAATCGGTTCTACGTTACCGGAACGACCCGGATTTATACCCGGCCAAGGACTGTCACTCCAGCAGCAACAACAAAAACAATCCATGTGCAGTGAAATTTTTACAAACACTTCATTGTCTCAGTGAAAAACATTTCCTGCTTCTTAGTTAGCCAGCATTAATAAAATCAAAGCACCATTTCATGCTGCGGTTCGGAGAAGTTTACGTGCTTTTAGGACAACACCTACTATAAATATGCTAAAGGAAGGTGGCTTTCAAACACTTGAAGATCGCACGAAATATCTCAGAAGTCGCATAATATACAAATTATTCTGCGATTCCACTCATATTCGTCACCATGAAATTCGTTTACTGAATAAAAGAAGAAGACCACTTTCACATAAATCAACATTATGCGAGGTAACAGAGCTCGCCGATAATTTAAACTTGAAGATATCTCCAATGAGAATACCTCAAACCAAGCTACCACCCTGGGCTCTAAACTCTGAAAGCTTTATCGAAGACTTATGCTATTTACGTAAACAGTGCACCAACAACACAACATATCAGCAAATTTTCTGGAGCATAGTGCACCCTCTGAAACGAAGTGGTTGGAATCTCCTTTTCACTGATGGCACCAAGCAAGTCAATGGCATCGCATTTGCGGTTACAAATGAAGCTGGGCAAACCCTTTCTCACGGACTACTACCGCAGGACGCCAATATCTTTGAAGCTGAATTACAGGGCATAATTTCAGCATTAAATCTTGTAAAGATTAGACAAAAGGTTAGATAGCCCATCAGTGTTCAATGCTGCAAAAAACATTCGAATGGATGTAGGCCCAATATATCACATGCAACAATTGTTAATTAAGAAAGCGTCAAACACAAAACTAATGTGGATACCTGGACATTCGGGCATACTCGGCAATCATCATGCTGACTATGCCGCAAATCTTGCCTTAAAATCGTGTTTGCACTTTTATAACCCATTTAGTACAACATCAATTAAAACTATATACTCCAAAGCTTTAAAGTCTCAGATGGGTGCCAATTGGTATATTTACCAGCATGAATACAAAGAAGTAAATCCACACGGTTCCGCTACCATACTGCCCACTTCGACTACTACTTGGATGAACCGATGCTTTGTACGTTTAAGGCTAGGACATACTATTTTAACACACCAATACCATTTAACAAAGAGTCCACCGCCAATGTGTAACTTTTGCAACGCGAACCGCTCAACCGTACGCCACATTCTCCTACATTGTCCATCTATCTCCGCCTTACGCACCACAACACTGGATAACGCAGATCCAATCAACATTCTCTCCATCTCTTCTGAAGCAAATATAATAAAAATATCAAATTTTCTTAAAGCTATAAACATATTTCAACTTATTTAGTCTTATAATCTTTATTTACTTACATTTACTATCACTTGACTAAGCCGATAGCCCTGGTAGCTAGAGCTTTTATCTTGGATTAATCTATAATTTTAATTATATTTTAATAAATAATAATAATAATAATAATAATAGTTGGCCCGGTATTTAGGAATCGCACATAAGCAACTTCCGCTAGCGTTGAAATTTAATAAAATAGCGTAACTGTCAAATGGTTTCTCGCACATGACAGTAATTTTTCAACTACTCAGCGCCACCTATCAGGAAATAGTACATCATAAACAGTCCATGGCGGCATCTACAAGTCATTGTTCGAAAATCATATGCCTTCTAAGGAGTTGCCACTTTCACTTGTAACAGTGAAAATTTTACTAAATATCCCTATAATTTACCCCTTACCTTACCCTTAGTGAACACAAAAACTAAAATTTAAATAAATGCATATGCAAATGAATATAAAACATCAGACCCAAGGCGAATCTATTAAAGGAGGTGTTGGTAAATCAGCTGATTTGTTTTTTTTCTTTCGTTGTGTCCATGTAGCTGTTAGCACAGAATAAAACAAAGCCCTTGAAGTTTTTGCTTTCTATTTCGCCAATACCTTGCCGTGACAAGCAAACGCAAAAAACATTAGTTGTTGATGTAGTGCCACCATCTTTAATAAATGCGCTTTGATAAGACTCTAACATTTTGTAGTAAATTTGTAATTTAAAATCAGCTCCGTAATTTATGTATTTCCACCCTCTGCCATCAGCCAACAACCATCCGGCAGCACCATTTTTCTATTGCTTGCGCTGACTCTGCTGGTACCGACGTCGCTGCTGGCACTGCTTTGGCAAGCGACACTGATTTGTGTTCCATCACCCGCAAAGCTCTAAGAACGACTTTAGTGGACAGATGTGTTAGAATTTTCGCTGTAGAGCGTATGGGGAAGCATTTAATTTTGTTTTGTTGGCAAACTAAGTTAATTTCGAACCAAAGGAAATTTAGTGACAACTGCAGCAAAGATGAATTGTAAACAATTGTTAAGTGGTCGAGTGCCGGTATTCTTTACGCTGCTCTGCTGCATACTGGGTGAGTAGTCAATGGTAGAAACTGAAGCGTGGGGTAAGGGGACGGGCGTCGTTACAATGTTCTTAATTAATAATTCCAAACACAGAACTAAAAGCAGAATACACAAAAAATTACAAAAGGCAACAATGAGCTCTTCGCATTCGCCGGCTTATAAACCCGCATATAAAATTAGTGAATTATGCACTGATAAAATACGAAATTTTGAATTAGTTATTAGTGTAAAAAGAGGAAGATATGTAAATATTGCTAAATGTGTTGTAGCCAGTTTGTTAAGTGTAGAAAAACTTAATTCTTACATTAAAAAGTTGCAATACAGTCAATTAATTTAGCAGCATTTCCCATAGTTTGCTGCACAGCTCTTATTCGGCGCACTTACACACTTCGCTGTGCGCTGGAATCAAGAGTTTTCTTCACTTACTTGATAACCTTTGTCTATAATCGCTGTTGTGGGGTCAAATTCTACTGGAGAAAGTTGCTTGTTTTCTGCTTTATTGTGTTGCTTTCACTGATTATGAATATGCGTGCAAACAAGACACAGACAGTAGCGCAGAATAGAAGATATGAATATGTCTCCTCGCCCTCAGTGCCATAGAATATATGTATGTATTTACTTAGATGTATGTATGTACATTCGCCATAATGACGTGTCCATCAAGCGCTTATCATATTTGATGGCATCTCAACTATAAATTTTTGTATGCGAATAAAATTAGAAAAATTTGTACTTTAGCTTTGTTCCGTTGAAGAACTTCTGGAACTAATTTTGATGATAAAATAAATAATTTTCATCTAATTTTCCAGTACCCGTTGTTTTCTCAAGCACTGCATTCCTCATTCCACCAAAAAGCCAGAACTTCTTCGAGCTCACCAATGTCGTGACCATGCACGACCTGAAGCGTTCCAGCGCCGAGGAAGCCAGCTACATTTTTCGTGCACAATTAAAAGTAAACTCTGTTTGGCATACGGAAAAAGAACAGTTATTACAAGTTTTCATCACCTATTCGAAAGTCAGCGCACCTGCGAAGGCACGCAAATCAAGCGTCACTTCCGAAATAACAAAAATACCCGATCGTCCCTTCTATGTAAGTCTCATCGCCGGCAAGCCGAGCAAAGTGATAGCACATACATCACGCGATCAGTCGCTTTTGAATTTGGAACGCGCCTTCGCATCGCTTTTGCAATTAGAATATCAAAATGGTCCTGTAACAGAGGTGGGTGTTTCGGGCAAGTGCAATGCCTTTTATGCGGTAAAGTCATCGACGCGTATCGAGAAAATCAAAACCGATTGTTCACATTGGGACTTAAAAGTGAATTATAGAGCGGAACAGGCATTGGGTAAGAAATAGTAACGCGTTCAATTTTTGTATGACCGAACATTTCTTAAAGTGATTTTTTTTAAGGTATTTCGCGAGTATCTCAAGAAATTGTGGAATACGAACTGAGTGCCGATGGTAAACTGATGCAAGCCATATCATCGGAAAAGCATCGCATAGCTTTGACTTCAAAACCAGATGTGGGTAGCGAAGTAAGTTCGCAATTTACCTTAACACACCTCGTGGAGAGTTCAGACTTGGTAGAGCAACTAGAATTTGGCACGCTCGATGAAGCGGTAAAAAGTTTGCTCGAATGGTATCGCGTCTTCGACATCGAAGCGGACGTGGATGGCGCGCTGAGCGAAATAAAAGACAGCAAGACAGTAAGTTTGTCGGTGTTAGGCTGAAGCCATTAAACGATATACCTAATATTTATTTTATTTTTATTCACTCACAGCTTAAGGAGCAGATTGCGCATTTTGGCTCGGAATTCACCAGTGAGCACATTGGCAAGCAGTCTTTGGCACTTGTTACTGCTGAACTCTTGCCACTGGCGCGCATAACCAACCAACAAGAATTTGTTGAGATTTTAAAAGAGCGTAAAGACTCTGTTACACCATTGATAGATTTACTTGCGGCTGTGCAAACGATTGACGCCCACAATGCTGTAACCGAATTATACAAATTCGAGAGTGAAGACGATACTGATATTCTGGAGCAATATCTGCAATCACTTTCTGTTGGTACACACCCTGAACGCGCTATTATCGAAGCTCTGTTCGAGCGCTTGCAATCAAAAGATGAAAATGCGAAAATCGCAAGCGAAAAACTACGCGATACCGTGATTCAGACAGTTTCTGCGCTAACGCGCCAATCAGGTTTCGATCCCAACGATGCGCTGTTACAAAAAGTACGCCAATTTATATTGGAGAACCTGAATGGAAAGTGTGAGGAGATCGATTGTAAAATAGTTAATATACGCGCCTTGCAAAATCTGCAAGATGTTAGCACTTTGCCAACGCTCTTCAACAAAGCTTTGAAAGGTGAGGTAGCTGAGTCGGTTGCGGCTTTACAGGCTTTGAAAAGTTTTCCCATTGCGAGTTTCAACGAGGCGCAACGTCATAGCTTAGCTGACATTTTCTATCAAAACAATCGCAAGTACGACACCTCGGCACGTGTTATTGCTTTGGATATCTTGCTTGCGCTCAAACCAACCAAGGAACAGTTGAGTGAGTTACTCACCTACCTGAACTCGAATGATCGGCATTTTGAAATAAAGACTTTCGTTATTCAAAAGCTTCGTATGATTGCCGATAAGTGCCCACGCTTTAAGGCGTTGTTAAATGCTTGCTTGAGGGAACTGCCAGAAGTAAATAATTATCATGTCATAGCACAAAAGGGACTCACGACTGTGCTGACCAGAGAGCTCTCAAAGGCGCCGGCATTCAACGAATCGCTGCTGAGTGTCCAAGAAATCTATCAGGGTATTTTAAAACGTGGCACCGTTGAACTGCTGCTGGGTGCAGGAAAGGAAGAGTTTAGTAGCTTTAAGGTAAGTGGATAAATAAAATAAGCACACAAGCGAAGGAATGTTAAAATTGTATTCCATCAAAATCCATATACATATGTACTTCATTTGCATATACATAATTCTCGGCTGACAGTCTTAGCCGGTTGTAAATCTGTGTCATTGTGACGACGTAGAATTGACTGTCGTAGGAACGTCTAAATTTTATTCCATCAAAATCCATATAATTAATTTTTTTCAGACACTTTGCGTCTGACAAAACATTTAACAAATTCACTTCATATTTACTTTTTCTCTCCCAGATTGGCATCTATACCAGCGGTCTCGCATCCTTTGTTGCTGATGATGAAGACGTAGCAGAAGATGAGACTGAAGATGAAAGCCCCGCTACCGCTGGCATGGAAATCTCTGTACAGGGAGTACTTTTACGACCACTCGTTTTCTTCACCGGCCAAGGTGAGTTGATGGGTCACGTTTGGAGTGGCACTGCCTCTGATCCAACTCCTGCTTATCAGGCAACTGTTTTGGCGGAGGATCATGAGCACTACGTCATTCTTTCGTCGGGTGCGACAGTTTATATGCGTGTGGTGGGCACACGCTCAATCGATTTGAATGGCAAAGTAGAGCTAAGTTTGTGGAATCGTAATGCCAATACGGAAATCAATCAGAAGTAAGTAGAAAAATATAAGTTTTGAGTAATTTATTTACTTATTTATTCTTTCTGTTAAATTCATATTTCAGCACTGGCACCGCAGTTGTGGGAAGCATGATTGCGGGTTTTACCTATGCAAGAGTGGAAAACAAATTTACTGTGACCAGTGAGCCTCGTATAAGTCTGCAGGCCGATATTGATTTTTATTCGGGCGTAAAATTGTGCATGAAGCTGCAACGCCCGGATATGTTGCTAAGGTGAGTTTTTTAAACGATTACCTTGTCTTGAGTGTTCTGTAATAATCAATAATTAATGTATTGCAGCGAATCAAACATTAAATCCGTTTATTTGTCACCAAACTCATACTACAAACATATACGCTCGAAATCTACAAATAAACTTGTTGGACGCACTTTGGCTTTAAATCAGAAGAACAATGAAATGTGCAATCTGATCAGTGAATAAAGATATTTAATATAACTGCTGAGAGCTTCAAACTTTTTAATACTCAATGCTCTCTGTCATTATGTGAATAATGAGAATCTCATGTAAAAACTATACTATAAATGGCCTTAATATTCATTTCTCAGATGTAATTATTTTAAGAAATAAGAAAGTGTTATCATGTATTGCCTAAGAAGTACCGCATTTGTAAAGACAATAAATGTATTTTTATAAACATAGGAGTCGTCTTTATTTTTATTTGATTTAGCTTTTTGTTGATTTTTTTTTTTTGAGAAAATTGCGTATTCGAAATATATTTTATAGGGGTTCTTTCAGTAGTTATAAAACCGCGGTTTATTTACTTGTTACAAAAATAATTGGCCCGTAATCATAGTCCAATGTTAAAACATATTTTAAAGTTAGTATTTAAAATTTTGTCAATAAAAAATATGTTAAAACTATTTCTAGCTAACGAAAGAGATAGAACAGAGCCATCCATATGAAAAGGAAAAATTTACTCTGCAATATAAAGAAATCTGAGTGATTTAACTAGTTCACCCTGTGTCAGCTATAAATTTGCGGAAGTACGTACAGTGGCTCATAGCAATTTCATGCAGGCGAACTACTAAAACTTCGAATGCTGTATTTTGAGAGCTAAAACTTTTTTTGAAAAAATTTAAATATCAAATAATGTATACGCAACTGCAGTATAAAAAAGGTCCTTCATATATTTTTTTAAACTTTAAATAAAAAATATAAAAAACAAAAACACAGAACAGTTCAAAATTGTATGTCACAGCTTATTTCATGCAGTATTCATTTTTTCTTAAATTTAAGTTAAACTAATGATTTAAAAATGGTGCAGTACTTTGTGTGGTATCCTTGGGCTTTATTTACAGCTTTTAATCTTTCTGGCATTGACTCCACTAGCTTTTTCGTTACTTCCGGTCCGATTTTGTTCCACTTCTTCAAAATTACGGTTTTTATCTGATCTATATTGCTTATGTGATGTGTGCCGATTTTTGTTTCCAGTAATGGCCATAAATTCTCGATGACATTCATGTCAGGTGATTGAGCTGGTGGTTGCATTAAATGTGGACAGTTCCATATGAGCCATGTTTGCACGATTGCCGCCTCTTGTTTAGGGTCATTGTCCTGGTAGAAACGGAAATCTTGAGGTATTCCAAGTTTCGCAGCACTTTGGAGTAGATTCTCTTTTAGAATTTTGAGGTACATTGTTTTGCCCATAATTCCCTCGACAAACACTAGATTTCCTACTCCGGCTTCTGGCTACATGCCCGTACCATTACACTGCTACCACCATGTTTCACAGTCGGTTTTATGTTGCTTTTGTTGAAAATAAAATGCATTTTAAGTAAATTTTTTTATTTCCTTGACAATGAATTGAACACAAAAAGAATTTATGTAACGTTACAATTTAGTGTCGTTCCTAGTGGGAACATAGGGCGGAGACTAACGCATTCCATCTATCACGATTTTGTGTATGATAATTCCTCGAATATACGGCCAGCTATCAATTTTGGGGGTTCCACTCTAGTTCCACTACTTTCCTTTCGCAAAGTGCCACTATTTTCCTTTCCAACGCCATTTCCGGCTTTTTTCATTCTGTTCAAGCATCCTTTTCAAAAGGTTATATCCATAAATCGATAAAAAATAAATTTTAGGAAGCTACCTGGAAGCTCAAGTCGTTAGCTATAACAGAAAAATGTTAAATTCAGGTCCAAAGTCGAAAGGATCTGTCTAGACCTGGGTGCCCAACCGAAGGTTTTAAAAAGGTGTCCATTGGAGGGCTAGTGCTAGTAGATTGCCATTCGTTATACCTCTCTGGGCCAGAAAATTCTAAAAATCCGACATTTGTTTTCAAAAGTTTGCCTACTCTGGCATATTCCGTTAGTGACATTCCAAGTTTCACAACCATACAAGAAAACTGTTTTAGTTGATGAAGTTGATTTGTTGTTGTTGTAGCAGCCCCTTTGGGTACCAAACAACAACCACAACAACATGAAGTTGATTTTGAGAGATTTGAGTTTATTATAAAACACAATTTAAGTTGTTATAACCTTTTATTAACTTCCCCGTGATTATAGGTTATTATTTTTGAAATCTAAGTATTATGTTTATATTTTGAATTTTTAAGGTTAGAAAAAATAAAAGGTGGGCATTCCGCTAAATCTCGTGATTAGATAAGTTAAAGATACAAACAATGTATTCATAAGTATAATTATTATTTTTATCATTATTTTTGAATTTAAACTCGAATAGACAAAATTTATGTTCTACTTCGCTTTCTTATAATATTTTTATATTTCCTTTGAATTGATGCCAATTGGCATTTTTGTTTTGGCACATACAACCCTGCGCTAACATGAAAAAGCAAACAAAACGGAGAATACGAAAACCGATCTTTGAAGTGGTTATCGGTTATCGACACAGGTTCGTTTCCAACAATTTCTCATCAGTCTCTTATTTTCCCTGTTTGAGTGTGCAACAAAAGTTTAGAGTGAAAAGTTTACCGTCGAACGTAAAATTCAATCGATGTAGGCATACAAAAATTTAAACCACATTAACAGCTTACAGAAAAATTCTAATATAAAAATTGCAACAAAAAAGCGTGAATACGCAAAAATTGTTACCAAAAATTTATTGCAAACGTTCAGTGAACAAAATTCTTGAACGTGCCAACGTCTAATCGCCCATCACGTTAGGAACAATCACGTACAGCACATTTTAATTGTATTAAAACAAACAAAAAAGTAAAGAAAATCGATTTTTCGTGTGAGATTAAATAAATTTGGGGCACCTAAATTTTCAGTACGGTTCAGTTCAGTTCATATTACATTGGCATTCATAAAGTGGGAGTGACGGAGCAGCACCGAACGCACGAGCTACAACCAACCCGCAGTTGCCCATAGGGGAATAAAGTAAGCAGTGCCGTTATTAGTGCAATTCAACTGTTCACAGAAACAACAATTAATGAAGTGAATTGGATTAACCTCCAAAGGCGCAAGAGCATTTGCATTTTGTTTATTGTTGTTGTTGTCTGGCAGCTGCTACTTAAAAGCGCTGCATACTGCGGTGCAGTGGCATTGGAAAACAAAAAAAATTATTGCCGACTAACATACGAAATTGGTTATGCTGATGTTGTTTTTGCATTAAACGTCTGCTAATGGGCATGAAGGTGGTGCGGTTGGAACAAATGATGTGCTCAGCTGATGGCGCGACACTGCAGCGCAAAACTGTGTTGGGCAAATAAGCGCTTTATGGCTGGCGGCGTATCAACAACTTTGTGTGATATGCCTATGAAATCATATTTGGATCGCGAAGTAGAAGTTGTGTGCCATAAGCGCCTTATACCAGTGTCAAGTAATGCCTTTAATTAATAATTTAGTGCAAAATTTAGCAGAATTAATTAAATCAGGTCTACATTCCATCACACTGTCATGAATGAAAGGACAAAGAAGTAGGTCTACATTCCATCACACATTCATGAATGAAAGGTGAAAGAAGTAGCGACATGCTAACCAAGCAAAGTGCCGTATAACTTCTAATACCTGCTGTAAGCAGTACTTACCACCAGTGGTCGCACCATTGTGTTGAGGCGAGTACTTTCCTTCTGTATACCTTCCGTACGTATCTATTTGAATGGTACTTATGGGGAATTATTATTTAACTTCAAGATTGTTAATGAAGAGAGGTCACGTGATAAGTGAAAGAGTGACCGCGGAAGGTTAAGTAGATAAATCAGTTTATGTGTATATGCGCAGGTATAGCGATTTATGAATTAAAAATATGCTCTTTGCAGACTTTACATTTGTAGCAGATAGAGTAGTTCAACTTTACCGCGCATTGCAGGCAGGTGTGGCCATTTTTAAATGTATACGACAGTTATGCTTGGACTACAACCTTTCCGTGTGGCTTTATGATTACATAAAATCTGTACATGCCATTGAATTACTGGTAGTTTTAATGCAAAAACATGACGTATGCATTTTCTAAACTGCCAAGGGCAACATACATTATTGACCTACATATGGAGTTGCTTTATGAATGAGATGAAAAATATGGAAGTACCTATAGTCATATGCCGCCTCTGAACAGCGGAGGATATGAGATATTTGAATTATAGGCATTTTTCGGGAATATACTAGTGATTTTGTATTAATTTTTTTAGCAATTTTTGGCAAATACCAGATAAAGGGAAACAACTTAAAGTAGAGTTATTGGTTTAATTATAAATATACCTATAAATAGCTCGCTCGCTGGATGAATAAAAAATAAGTGTTCCACGCAACTTCAACCCTACTGCACACTCTTTCCAAACACCTCTTGTTTAAGCACAACTTTCAAGCTACTAAATTCACTGGAGGGCAAATTCACTATGACTGTTCTTAAAAAGTTCTTGCCGCTTGTGAAACTTTCTGCGATTGGAAGTACATATATATGTAAGTCGTTTAACACTACTCGGACAATTGCCAGAAGTTAACCCCTCCAATAAAAAACTTTGTAGTCTTATGTATAGACTTTAATAGAAGAAAAATCTAGCTTTTTCATAGTCTCTACTTCAATTCAGTAGAAAAGGGTTCTAAATATGAAGAAGAAATTAAGCAACCCACAGAATAAGATAAAACGGCACTAGAAATTGAGTGAACGTGACATATATAAAAACGTGATTTGCCACCTTCTTTCCGCCTTGCAAAGTAAAAAGAAACAGCGAATCACTGCGATGCAAAAACAACAACAGAAATTTCATATACCAACAATTTATTTTGTTTAAAAGGCAAGAGCAAAATAATGCTGTGGTCATAACGGACTTCCCAACAAAATAAAAATCGAAGAACAAATACGACAAAAAAAAATTATAAAAATAGAAATAAACAAAAATACAGCGCAAACGTCGCGTGTGCTTAGTAGTACGGACGCGTGTAAAAAATGAACAAAGCGTAAAATAAAAAATAAAAAGTATCTTCCAAGTCATATACAAAGATGATCTAGAAGCAGAAATTGTGTGTGTTAAAAGAAGCGTACGAAAATATATAAATAAATAAAATATAAATCAAACGCAGCAATTGCAAAACATACGACATAAGCTTGAGAAACTCGGCTAATTAGATACCTAGAAAAAAAGAAGAAAAAAGAAATAAGCAAACGAATTGTATTAGGCATAAAAAGCAATACGGTATATTACAAAAACTACGTTGAAACAAATTATACACAAATACTGTGCTCAATATCGTAGCAACTAATAAAGCCCAGCTAGTAGAATCGATTATACACAAAAGTCTTCTAAGGTGAGTCAGACAAAATTTAAAATAAGGTAAAAACATCTTCATAAGGTCTTCTTTTACAAAATCAATTAACGAAGTTGTTTTAGTTGTGGTAGCAACATGAACAATTCCCATGCATCTATGGGGAATGCTGATGCAGTGGCAATCATTGCCGGATATAAATCCGTGTCGTTCCGGTAACGTAGAACCGACTGACGTGGCGACGTTTATTAATGAAGTAAATCATTTCACTGTGTTTTAAAGTCTGTTGATATTCAAAAACAAATGAAAATTATTAATTCTTCCACTGTAAGCAGACATTAAATTAGAAATACCGATCTTTAGCGATACAGTGAATTAAAACCTTCTTCGAAGTTAAACAAAATTTATCTTTTCTGCAATCTTCAAATGAAGCAGCCTGTATGATTTGCATACGAAAAAGCACTCATGACACTAACCACCTCTTCTTATGCGACATTTAAATCAGACGTGCTTCCCTTGGATCCACCTTATCATAGGTTATCTTGGTAACAATTGAGAGGCTTAGCATTTTAGGTAGATTCACAACAATAACAATTAGCAATAGACAACATTCAGGTGAGAGACTGCATTCCTCAAGTTGGCAAGCTGGTACTCTGCGCTTACCGAGATAAAAATTTCGCATTTCCTCTTATGTATGCATGTACATATGTACATAGGTAAAGCTAGAATACGATGAAGCAGAATACTTATAAAAATAGCGTTGCGTCACCGACGCAACTCCACTTTCCATAAATCTACAAGCGCATTGCAAATCTACTTGGGCAATTAAACCCTGTTAAATATAGGCAGCTCATATTTCTTTTATCTTATCAACAGATTTGTTAGATTTAAGACCTTATTAAACCAGAAAACTACAGAAATTTAATTTATATTATATTAAGTGCCTAGCTTTCGTGTCAGCTTCATACCCCATAAATAAAGAAAAAGAACACATACACACACACAATACCTGCATTTTACGGCGTTAATTTCTTTTCACCAGTATTTTTATGTCGTTTTTTCCACCAACCGATTAATTTGCTGTTTCGCTTTGCTATTTCACATTCGCTCGAAATTAGTTAGCCCAACAGCTTTGATAATCAACTGAAACTGTCACTCTTCAGCTTTCAAACACTTTCAATTCTCTGTAGAGTATATTATTATATGTTCTCTGGTATTTTCTTCAAAAACTTACATATATACTCGTAAATATACTGCAAAGTATTCGATTGCACTCATTGAGAGTTTTGGTTTATTTTGTTCCTTTGCTGGTTGATTGATTGCTTGGTTTGCTGATGAGTGGCTGGATTTCCAATATTTTGTAATTATTGCTTTTTCGTTTCTGTTCTAAGCGCTATTGTTTACTTCGTTCTGCTTTATTTGAGTAAACACTTGAGATTTGCGCTCTTCTATGTTCTGAAAGTTAAGGAAGCAAGTTGTTGGTGGCTAAGTGATATGCATCCGTTAGTGTGTGCGGGCTAATAAGCAACAAAAAAATCTGTGTGGGAGCAAGCAAACCTTTTTTTGATTTGAGCGAATTTTGATGATTATTTGAAATAACTTTTTTTTCATCGAAAAAGTAAAATGAAAAATACAATGACATAAAAAAATAAATTAAAACAAAAAATAGTAAAAAAAGTGGAAATAAATTTAAAAAATTCAGATGAAGTAAATTAAAATAAAAATTAAACGAAATGTTAAGCTAAATGAGGTAAAATACAAATAATAAATTTAATAAAGAAGGAAAAAATATAAATAAAGTAAAAAAAATGGAAGTGGAAAAGCAATGAAAGGTAAAATATAGTAAAATCGATTAGATCAAGTTGAAAATGCAATTAGGCCAAATAAAATGGGGGAAAAATAGATAGAATAAAATATAGAAAATAGAAATAATATAAAAATATAGAAAAAAATAAAATATAATAACATACATAAAATAAAATAAATTAAATTAAAAAACTCAAAAAAAAAAAGAAAAATTTAAATTAAACTAATTGAAATAAAAAAATTAAGTGAAAAGTGGTATCAAATAAAATAAAATACAAAAGCAAAAAAGACGCAATAAAGAAAAATGCAATGCAATAAAATTAATTAAATTAGAAATATTCGAATCATCAATCGAAATGAAGAATAGGATAAAAAACATAAAAATATAGAAATAAAGGGTTTTCCAATAACAGGTGTTATGTAATGTAATGTATTGCGCTATCGAGAGATGATTAACGATTTGTTGTGGCCGGAATTGGATGGTATTGATCTGGACAACATTTATTTTCAGCAAGACGGCGCTACGTGCCACACAGGCAACGAAACCATTGATCTTTTACGGGAAAAGTTTCCGCACCGTGTTATCTCTCGAAGAGGTGATCACAATTGGCCACCGAGATTTTGTGATTTAACACCTTGTGACCTTTTTCTTTGGGGCCTCGTGAAAGAGAAGGTCTACACCAACAGCCCAGGGTCGTTGGAAAACCCTTTATATAATCGAACAAGAAGAAACAAAAAAATTTAATCAAATAATGGGTACAATAAAAAAAAATTATATAAAAAACGTAATAAGAGATAAAATACAAAAAAATTAATCGATTAAATTAAAAATATTTATATCATAAATCGAAATGAAAAATAGAATAAAAAGCCAACGAAAAGCATTAAAATAGGGTAAGGAA
Organism: Anastrepha fraterculus; assembly: GCA_037575425.1. Taxonomy (NCBI): domain Eukaryota; kingdom Metazoa; phylum Arthropoda; class Insecta; order Diptera; family Tephritidae; genus Anastrepha; species Anastrepha fraterculus. The sequence continues at coordinate 95,308 of JAYXIM010017129.1, forward strand.
ATAAAAAAAATTAATTTAAATAAAATTAAGTGTAATAAAATTAAATAAAAGGTAAAATGCAATAAAATAGAATTGATTAAATTAATAATATTGAAATCATGTACAATAAAATCTGTCATTTTTTAAGGTAGCTTAAGTCGAAATGAGTCAAAGTTTTGTCTTTACTAAGGGGGATTCCCATTTCAAAAGCCAAAAAATACGGGTTTTTACGAATTTTTATTGGGAAAACTATCAGTTGAATCTTTTGGAAAGTTTACACCCATATTTATTATGCATTATATAAAATCAACTTCCATTTTTGGTCGATTTTCTGGAAAATTGTGGCTTTGACAACGCTCGAGGTGAAATTTCTATGAAAATTCCTGTTCGCTGGCCGCCACGATAACTCAGCTCCAGGTTGTCTGAAAGGAAAAATTCAAATGGCATTTTACTTCTTATGAATATAGTTTCAGTATGAGCTATTGAAAAAAATGTTTTCGAAAATTAATATAACTGCGATGGTTGAACAACAAACTTTGTTTTTTCGCACATTTTTTCCTCGGATTTTTATTTATAAAAAAAAAGTCATGCATGTATCTTATTTTATAGAGACAGATATTATTTCGAGATTCGTGTCAAATTTGACAGCAATCGACCGAATAGTTCTCGAGATATCATGGCGGCCGTATAGAAAAATGCTGTTTTGGAGAAAAACGCATTAAAATATTCAGTATTCTCAGTATTATGGAGCGCGCCGAGTTCATTGATCACGCATAACTTCGTCAATTTAACGAATTTTGTCATGAAATTTTGCACAGAGTTCTTTGAAAGTACATATAATACACACGAATCGGTAAAAAAAATATTTTTTTAAGCCGGGGAATGGTAATCTCCCCTTAAAATATGGTAATCTCTCTTTAAAGGAAAACCCTCCGTTCTGTGACAAAAAAAAAAATATCTAAACTCAAATGGATAAACGTTGCAGCAGTTATTATTATTATTATAATATTTAAAAAAGGTGTTAAACGGAGCGTTAAATTATCGTAAACAAAGTGAAATAAAGTAAAACCGAACGAAATAAAATTTATTTAATTAATTAAAATACAATAAGACGAAATTATTGTAGGGCTGTGAGACAGACTTGTTCTCGAATACGCTGCTAGTTTTTGTCAACAAATGTTTAAAACGTTTATTGCGGATTTAGTGGCCCAGAACAATCAACAAACGACGAGCTTTGGGCGATTTGTAAGCCGTTACCCATTCAGATTGAAATAAATCAGAGGAAGTGGAGGTCAATTGGCCATACTCTTCGAAAGCATCCCACAGAAATATGCAGACAAGCACTCGAATGGAACGCGCAAAGCAGTAGGTGCACTTGGAAGAGAAGTCTCGAAAAAGAACTTAAGGCTGCAGAGAAATTTTTCAAAGTAGACAAAGCCATCGCGAAGGATTGTGACCGTGGGGAGCGTTTTATAGAAGTCCTATGTCCTATCAGGGAAGACAGGAATTTTTTCTGTGATGGAATTCAATCGTAATAGTGTGATTGCGTTATATTTGGCTGGAAATCACAATCAGCCATTGTTCGTGAGCTCAGTCACCTCAAAGTGAATAAAATGTTTGTGTATCGCACTATAAAACGTTACAATGATACTGATAGCATTGGAAAACGCTATGCAGGTGGACCAAAAAAACCGCAACAACGCCAGAAATGGTTCAGAAAGGGAAGGCTCGACTTGTAGGAAATCCACGTCGAAGTGGAAGAAAAATGGCCAAAGAACTGAAAATATCGCAAGACAGCATTCGACGCATATTGAAAAATGAGCTCAAGGTCAAGGCTTACAAGTTCCAAAAAGCACACGATCTTTCACCCCAGCAAAAAAAAGTTCGGTGCGAAAGAGTTGAGAAAAGGAGTTGCTGCGCTTGCACGAACGTGGCGAATTTCCTAACATTGTGTTTTCTGATGAAAAAATTTCCCAATTGAGTAGTTCATAAACACTCAAAACGATCGTGTTTACTTGACCGAACGCTCATACGAGAATTTGAGCCTACGTATGGCCACTCGAAGCAATTTCCTATCGCAAGTAATGGTTTGGGCCGCAGTGACCGCTGATGGACGCTCTCCAATCGTTTTTATCAAGCCTGGTGTCAAAGTGAAAGTCAAGGCAAAAGGTGGCATATCGAGCTAGAGTGAATATATGTTAAAATTGTAATCGTTTTTGAACAATTTTGTCAATCAATAAAAACTAATTTCACACAAAAAAGTTATGGTGTTTTGAATAGGTAACACTTCATATCGTTCACCCTGTAATATATAAATCACAAAAAAATACCGGGTATAATTTAAATATAACCAATAAAAAGTTATATACTGAATTAGACAAAGTAAAAAGGCAGAAGCATTCTAAAAAAATATATTATAATAATAGTGTTATTCAGCCCCGCCCCAACTCGTTATTGACGTAAGTAACTGAAATCTTGTTTTTTTAGGGCCCATAAATAAAAGCAAAATTAAAGTTAACAACCAGCTTGCCCCTAATGCCCCTATTGTAAATATCGTAAAAAAGTCGTTTAAAATTTAATGTAAATAAATAAAATCCGATTAAATATAATAGTTTTTGTTGTAAAAATATACTTGTATCTACAGATACAACTGTGTTCGTAATAATAGCGGTGGCCTATGAAAATTTTAGTCATAGTTGTTGTACACTTAAATTGCACTTGTTATTTAAATTTACTCACCCCAGAACATAGACCCAAATACTAACGCTCTGTATTTAAATAAGTTTATGATTCAGTTGCCACATTCATGAAGTCCCGTTACCTTTTGTGCTACGCAGTTTTTTTACTGTGGTTGAAATTGAAGTAGTCCGTGAAATTTTTTTATTAATTTCAAGTGGCATTATCTATTTTTATATAAATTCATGATTTTTGATACAATAATTTGCAAAAATGGGACGTGCTAAACACTGTTCGAAAGAAAATCAGGAACTCATTAAAAAGTAATTGGCAGAAGGCCCACCTTACAAGTTTATCGAGGATTTGCTCGTATATTCAGCCAAAAAGATAGCGAATGAAAAAAAATGGACACCAAATCCCGAAACAAGAGGTCGACAGAAGGCTCTTTCGCGGGCAAAGTTAAGAAAAGTTCTGGCCTTAGCACGAGAGAAGCCTTTTTATACCTCAAAAAAAAAAAAAAATTAAGGATGAGTTAAACCTTAATGTGAACTCGTCAACAATTAGAAAGTACTTGATCGCAGCTAAACTTTTCTGCAGAAGCCCAAGAAGGGTGCCTTTGCTCCAACCCCGCATGTGCAAGCCAAAATTAAATATGCGAAGAGCACCTGCACTGGCCAGTCGAAAAATGGCGCAATATTTAATGGTCAAATGAAACAAAAATTGTTTTATTAGGGCGCCGATGAAACAAAAATTGGTTTATTAGAACGCCGAGAGTATGTACGAAGGCCAGAAAATGCTTCTTTTGATCGCAGCTATGCTTCTCGCACGATCAAATATGAAGGTGGCAAAATCAATGTGTGGGGATGCCTCTCTTACTATGGCATAGGTCCGCTATATTGGATCAAAGAGAACATGGATGTCAAATTGTACGTAGAAATAATGGTGTCGACTATGCTACCACACGTAGAATAGAAGATGCCACTGAAATGGGTTTACCAATAAGACAACGACCCTGAGCATACCAGCAAGTTGGCAAAAAATTGGTTTATTTCAAATGGAGTTGAGGTCATGGACTGGCCGGCTCAGTCAGTCTCCTGATCTTAACCCCATTGAGAATCTCTGGGCAGAGGTCAAGGAAGCTGTAGGGAAAGAAAATCCTTCAAATACGAAGCAGTTATAGAGTATTGTGAAGAAAGCCATTGTGCAAAGCCATTCCTCTCGAGAAATGCAAGCGTTTGGTGGATTCTATGCCGAGGAGATGCGCATCTGTATTAACCAACAATGGCCATTCGACAAAGTATTAAAAATTTAGGCCATTAATTGTAACATTGCAATGAATTAATTTTCTATAATTGTAACTACTAAATACTGCTATTAATTATCACGGCTGAAACTTTTAATTTCACACATTTCTATTAATTTAAAGAAAATATCACTTTTTTTAACAAACTGTATCAGCTGGAATATGGACAAATTAAACAAAATAAAGAATACAATTAAAATGATCTACACTCCAGCTTACTATTTCGAGCACAGTTGTATATGTACACGTTTTTTATACCGATATCTTTGCTGATAGTAACGGTACATTTTTGTTTGGTATGCCAAAGTCTGCATTTGGAGTCCAACTTAACAATTCGGTTGCAAAACTCTTCTTTAGTCATTATTCTTAGTACCGTTATTACAAATTTGTGTTGCGAGATTTGGTTTTCATATGAAACTAGCGTACCCTCGCCCGCTTCGCTAGGCGATAAATTCAATGATTTGCTGAAAGAGAATAAAATTAATTCGAAAGAAAGCAAGTTCTTTGATACAATTTCATTCGAACTTTATTGTAACACTTTTTGGTAGACAACGTTTTTGGCTTTTCCATATTTCGCGTAAATGATTAATGACGATGGTTTGCCTACTCGTGAGCAAGCTACATACATACAATTGTCCATGAGAAAATATTGGGTATTCTAAATTAATACCGCACATTTGTAGAGACTGTCCTTGCGCCTTATTAATTGTCATAGCGAAGGCAAGGCGAATAGGGAACTGCAAACGTTTGAAATCGAATGGTAAATCCATCGGAATCAGTTGAATTCTGGGTATCAAAACGTCTTCTGCTTTGTACTTCCCTTTCAAAATTGTTGCTTCGATAACGTTACCCATTAGCTTCTTCACAGCGAGTCTGGTACCGTTGCAAAGTCGTGGCACATTAATGTTGCGCAGCATAATAATCGGTGCTCCAATTTTTAATCGTAAATTATGAGGTGGTAGGCCTGGCAAATCGAGTGAGTTTAAGAATTCAGTTGGATAATTTACGACATCATCTTGATCAGTAATAGTGTCCATTGACTTACTTATATGCAACTATGTCACCAGGTATTTGATCCAAAATAGCTACATTTATATCATTGACGTCCTTATTTTTCCCAGCTAAAATTGCTCTTTCGCTGAGCCAATCATGGCTTTTATAATGTTGAACTATGTTTGGAAATACACTCTGTATCAATGCCTCTTTAGACTGTGCAAAAGTGCAGAAATTGTTAGGCAATGTAATCATTCCTGTTGGATCGACAGACATTTGGCCATTTCCGATTTTCAGTAATTGGTATGAAAATTCAGCTGCTAACGGATCGTTCTGTAGTTGAACACGTACGTTTGTAGCAAGTGTAAGCGTGTTTACATGTCTCCATAAATACGATGATTTTAAGCACGCATTGATTTCATCTGCAGCCGTAGATTTTGGGATCACAGCTAAGGTTTGCCTGAAATCTCCAGCCAATAAAATCATGGCACCTCCAAAGACTCTTTGGCTTCCTCGTAGATCTTTCAAAGTTCTATCAAGTGCTTCCAATGGTTTCTTGTGTGCCATAGTACACTCGTCCCATACGATGACCTTACATACTTTAAGAACTTTTGCCATTCCAGATGTTTTCGAAATATTACATGTTGGTGTTTCATTTACCTGCATATTCAACGGCAACTTTAATGCAGAATGTGCTGTGCTACTGCCTTACAGTAATGTAGCCGCAATTCCGGAAATAGCGAGTGCCAATGCAACGTTATTATCTGATCGAATTGTTGCTAATATCAATGAAATCAAAAAGGGCTTTCCTGTTCCCCCAGGAGCATCCAAGAAAAACAATCCACCAGTTCCATGGCTAACATTATTCATGATTGTATCACCAACAGCAACATGGGTCATTCAATTTCGTTAAATTTGATGTTACAAATGTGTTTAGTTCATTACAATCATAATGGTATTCACGCTCCAGTTCTCGATTGAGAACTTCGGATTGTGTTTTCGTTTCGTGATGAACAATTTCCGTCTTTGACTCGTTGTTCGTTGAATTTTCGTCTGAAACAACAATCACATTGTCCTCATCGATCTGAATTCCCATGTCTTCAAACACGCTCATATCGTTGGAGTTATCTGAATTTTGTGTATTGATGTGTTCATCCTCTTCGGTAAATAAATCCACAACTTTATTTAAATCTGCCATTCCGAAAATGTAATGTTATTCTTTTCAATTTGTATCAATCCGGGAACAATGTATTCTATTGTAATCTTATCGATGTGAATACCCAAAGAAAACTGTCAACACACAAGGCCTGTAGATTTATCAGGTCTGCTTGAAACTGCAAAAACAAAAAAAAACAAATTTTTTCTGCCACATCACATGGGGAAAGGTTTAAAGTGGAGTGCTCTGGTGTGCGGTATTCGTAAACCAACCGTTTGAACCAGGGTTTGCATTGCTGACTGTCAAATAGCAACAGCAATAGTAATTTGACTATTTCATTTTCAATGCATAGTCGTTTTTTGCGCAATAACCGTGACTATCGCTTTAGCTATGAAATAGCTGCATGTTAAATGGAAATGAAACTTGCAAACACTCAAATGAACCGAACTGCTTAACTGACGACTATGAACGACGAATAAGTGTAAGCCGACAGCCACAGTTCTTTGTGTAACAGTTAACTATAACAGTTAACTAAAAGAACTATAGTTGTTTGAATGCATCATTGTAATAACTGCGACAATTGCTTATGCTGAAAACAGTGAAGCCAGCACGGAATTTCCTTACCGCATGCCCTTACCGTGCACAAAACTGAGCAAAACTATTTCCCGTAGATAACAGCTGTTTTAGTTGGTTACATACATACAAACAATATTTACAAAATACATCGGTGACAAAATGGATGAAGAAGACATCGAAATTTGCGACTTATTTCTTAATTTATTTCAACTATATATTTTATATAAAAAATACAAGGACCAAAAAAAGTGCAGAAGGTATAAAGTTCGGCTATTAAATAGGAGTTGGGGCACAAGTTGTTATCAAATCCAAGTGTTCCGCCGAATGAAAACATTGGAGCCTGATAAATTGTTTTCACACACAAGGATGTCCCCGCCTGTGTATGAGCTGCTTTTAAAATTAGTGAGCAGTTCCTTGAGGAAGCCAAAATAGCGGATTGGTCCTGAGGAAACACTATCTTTAGTTTTGCTGTATGCATATTGAGAAAGCGAGGCTTCAAGTCGATTAATATTTATTTCTTCATTTCCTTGAATGCTCCAGTTTTTATTATATTTTCGCCCAAAATTAATATTAACATAATACACTTACAACCACAACAGTACAACAGAAACGCTCATAAGCGGCTGTGTATTTGTTATTGTTTTCCCCATACAGGCATTTCTTATGAGAAGAATCCATTACTCACATAAAATATCATAACTCAGGAACGGCTGCACCCTCCTTTTCTGCCATTCGATGGAGTACATATGGCAACGCACCTCCCAAATACATATAATTTCACAATTAAATCCATTAGTGCTTTACATTTTTGCCGAAATGGATACTCATGTGGTTCAAACACATCCTAGGGCTATCCAGGTCCACGTTTTTGTCTATATCTCGAGACCCTAGTTACGGAGGGGCATTAAAAATACTCTATACTATAGAATCATCAACAGCTTCCATTTGCTACCCATATTGTACAAACACATCCTAGGGTTACCCGGGTCCACGTTTTTGATTATATCTCGAGACCCTAGTCACGGAACGGTATGAAAAAATACTATAGAAACCATCAACAGCTTCCATTTGCTACCCATATTGTACAAACACATCCTTAAGTTATCGAGGTCCACATTTTGGGCGATATCTCGAGACCCTAGTCACGGATCGGCATCAAAAATACTCTATACTATAGAATCATCAGCAGCTTCCATTTGCTACCCATATTGTACAAACACATCCTAGGGTTACCCGGGTCCACGTTTTGGATTATATCTCGAGACCCTAGTCACGGAACGGTATGAAAAATACTTTATACTATAGAAATCATCAACAGCTTCCAATTGCTACCCATATTGTACGAACACATCCTTAAGTTCTCGTGGTCCACATTTTGGGCGATATCTCGAGACCCTAGTCACGGATCGGCATCAAAAATACTCTATACTATAGAATCATCAGCAGCTTCCATTTGCTACCCATATTGTACAAACACATCCTAGGGTTACCCGGGTCCACGTTTTGGATTATATCTCGAGACCCTAATTGGTTGTTTAGATATTTGTCACAAGATGTAGTAGTTCTTTTATTATTGCAAAATTCAGGTACAATGTATACATATTTAAAAAACCACAGTATTCTCGTATACGCATATTTACAAAGTTTACATACTTAAAAAACCCAGCATTCAGGTATAGGCATATGTACATATATTAACTAAATATGGGATATGTATCGATCATCGCTATCCAAATGATTTTTGGGAATATAAAAATACAATGTAAATACATTTTTATTTTGATTTATTAATTACATAAATGCACATGTGTGCATGTACTAATTTTTTAGGATATATAATAGATGATTTGGGATTTTTGCTGTCTCCATCAAATAGTAGCCAGCGCTCAAACATCGGGATGTAAGCGACATAATGTCCAATGACACCGAGTTTAAACGCTCCAACATATGCAACAACACCTGCAAGTGTATAAGTTTCTTCTTCAAGAGTCAAAACTGGTGGAATTTTATTTAGCGTAATCTGTTCGCGACTTCCCATGTCGGTATCAACCAATAGCGTTGGTCCATACTTTCGTGACATGGTTTGAGTTTGGCTGCAACACTTGCGATTAAATATACTATTACGGATTGCCTTCTCAAGGTCTTTGAATCCTCCACATTTCATGTCGTTGTGATTGACGCCAACCACAGCGCTTGTGCGTTCTTCATGTTTACCACAAATTTGGCATATATGCGATATTGTACATGAGGGTGTCTTTGCAAAAACGGCAATTAAAAAGTTAGCAATATTGCTTTGTGCTTTAACTGTTATAATGTTTCCAGCTTCTGAACTTTTTGTTACTTCATGAAGGAGATATGCTCGTTGCTTAAAAAACTTAATCTTTTGTCCATCCTGGAGCAATATTTGCGCACACAAATGTATTGGGTTAGGATCGTTGTCAATAATTTCTTTATACGCTTTGTTATTTAATAAACATGTAGCCAAAATTTGACAAGTGCTGTCAAACGGGCACGTGTTTTTAACAACGAAAATCTTTTCCTTGTCATGGACATTTTGGCAATAGTTACCATTGATGATGACTGGTATCATCGTCGTTTTTGGTAGATCAGGGTCGAAATTTGGTCGTGGTTCACCGTACCTTCGAGGCCGCTTTGGTGCATTTTTGTTTCGCCAATTTGACTCATAGTTGAGATCAGATTCATCTGTTTGCTCGGATACCTCTGACATTTTATTATCACTGCAAATGATTTCAACATTTTCATTTTGTTCATTCAAGTCATTGACATTCTTTCTTTTATTAATATTTCTATTACAGATAGCATTCCAGTCTTCTACGTTATTGGCTTTATTGGTAATATCTTTAAATTTTTCATCGTTGTTATTAATATTACTTGTGTTTGGTTCGTCAAAATTATTTTCGTCGGAACCTATATTATCAACTTGTAACGTTGGATCATTGGTGCTATTTGCCAGCGCGCATTTTAATTTTCCTGAGAATGAAGAAAGATGATGGCAAATGAAATAGTCAGCTCTCATCGGCATCGAATAATCTTTAAGAATACGATTTTTTAAATCGTTGAATTCGGATTCGACGAATGCAGATGTTGGACGATCCGATCCATACTTAAATATCGGCGGCATTACTTCGGAAAACAAAGGAAAATATGGTAGTAACGATTTAAATTTTTTTGCGGCGTGGGTACACAAATATCCGTTTACGTTACTCGTCTCCTCTTCAACCGATATCATTTCCTCACATGAACTGTAGATATTTTTAACGTATAGAAAGATATTACTGTTCGACAGTTGTTCGTCATCACTTCCATCTTCTAAATACAGATCTGAATCCTTGCCATGTGAATTAAAATATTCATCGTCCAGTTTTGTCCCTCTAATTGATGCTGTTAAAAATTTTCGAGAATTCTCTGATGAACTGTCAGGTCCTATATTGGTGTTCAGCGCTGTGATAAATATGGCTTTTGCATGACTCTCTATGCCTTTCAGTGTTTTTTGATTTCTCAATAAAGCAATACTCCTCATGTAAAATTCCTTCACTCTAGCAGGATAATTGGACCAAAATTTCCATTTCGCTACAACATTCATGAAATGACATATATCTAGTCTTATCAAGCTACGTGGAAGTTTGTGTTTCTTGTTTTGTAACAAATCAAAACAAATAGATAAATAATCCACCAGCGAATCTTGTCCTGTAAAGGCTTTTACTACTGCTCCCATCAAAGCACGATCAAAATCTGTGATAACTTCCTTTGGAAATGAAAAATTTTTTTTATGAGTACGACTAACTCGGATAAATTCGTTTAACCAATAAAGTATTGCGTTTGTGTTTTGTGCCGTTGAAATCATTTGAAAGACCGGACCACTACTAACGCCCATCTTCGTGACTGCCTGATAGAGAAAGATGTGTGGACTCAATTCATTATTCGCCAATGACACACGCTTCATTAAAGACCCAGTTGCATCAATGCACAGGATATTATGATGTTTTTCGTACACCGCAATTTGCTCATCTGTCCAATAGTGTACGAAAAATGGATCGTGACCAATGGACCTTATTGCACCGTTATATTTAGTATTATATTTCATAACTGATAAGCTCTTATGCAAGCATTTTTCGCTAATGCCCAAGGAAGATTGTAGCGCTTCTTTCTTAGCCACTCTTAATGTTACTAAGCGAGGTAGATGAGGAGGCTCTGAATCCCCAAGTTCGGTCATCTCATCCATTTTATTTCGCCTCCATATTGTGGGTAACACTTTTTCGTTGGTCAGTTGCTTCGTAGTTTCAATGCGATGCGATCCTTTCAATTGTCTTTTTTTGGTATGTGGAAATGATGCATCATATTTGGCAATCCAGCATTCCATTGGAATTGCATCATCACAATTCATTTTTGGCTCATGCACAATTTCCCCACGGAACTCAGCATCACATTCAGAACAATATCCATTGACGACGACTGCAAATCCAGACTGTGATGTTTTACACCTTTTAAACGTCAATGGGCATTTAACTTTTGTTATTTTAAAAATTTCGTCAAATATATAATTTGTCCAGTAATTGCGCCTGAGTGTTCCCACAGTTCGTGTTCGGTTTTTAAATATATATGACACCTCTTCCATTTGTATATCGGTCCAAATAGGCCTGACATTGATATTAAAGTGGATTTTATCTTCATCAGACTCATCACAGCTTGGATTGTATTTAATTTGTGGTAGATGATTAATGTTGTAGAAATCTAATAATTCTGTATGTACATTATATCTGTTGAGTTTGAGAATGGTATAAATATATTTCGGTTTTAGCCTTAATGCTTTATCCATAGCTTGAGATAATGCTAAATAGACAGGCGCTTTCGGTAGGGCTATTGTGCCATTGTTGTCCATAATATTTTTGTATGTGGGCAATTTTAAAAGCTCTCGTAGAACATCAATACTGGTTTGGACGCTGGTCGCCGCCATTTTCTCGATGTATTTAATCCGATCTAAAATAGTAATAACGTAAGTAAGTATATATGCACAAAATTTAATAATGTTTTGTTATCCGAACTCCAGCTGTAAGTCTACGTAGAATTGCACTATCAACATAAAACATACGGCATTTTGTTCGTTTTTTTTAGTAAATGAAAGACTCACACTTTTAAATTTTAGCAAAAATTAATTTAATGTACTAAAAAGCCTTTATAATGTCAGAAATGTGTCTCTGTATATATTGTGTCTGTGAATGTGTGTTTCTGTTTACATTGTGTGGGGGAATAAAACTCCACATATATTTTTATATTAAAACTAACACGCTTTATTTCCAATAAAACTCAAGATTAAGATGAATATATTAACTTGTAAAAGAACTCTAATTTTTATGTGTCTTGTAGTTGTAAGAACGCTTCTCGAATGATCTAATTCTTCGAATTCATAACGACGTTAAATTCAGTTGAATAGTGAATAAAAATGAATAATGAAATCAGTGTGGCCATTTCTCCATTAATTTGACGTCTTAGAAAAAAACGCTAGAGGGCAAAAATATTACACAGGCATAGCACAATACAGCACAAGTAATTTTTTCGCAAAAACAAATTTTTGTGTGTTTCGAAAAAACAAAAAAAAAATTTTTCACTGTTATTTTGGCAATTACGAGAAAACAAAAAGTGGCACAAAACAGCACAAGTCGAACAGAACTCAGTGCTTCTTAATTTTTCCAGATCGGAGAAAATGGCGGGGCCAGCTTAACGGTTGATAATTTAAAAATTGAAAAAATAATAGAAAAAAAATAGATATAAAATTTCTTTTGGCGGCACAATACGGCACAAGAATAGCACATTGCAGCACAATTTCAATAAACACGAAATTCAAAAATGGCGGGGCCAACTTAACGGACATAAGCTATTGTCGCAGTTATTACAATGATGCATTCAAACAACTATAGTTCTTTTAGTTAACTGTTATAGTTATAGTTATAGTTAACTGTTACACGAAGAACTGTGGCTGTCGGCTTACACTTATTCGTCGTTCATAGTCGTCAGTTAAGCAGTTCGGTTCACTTGAGTGTTTGCATGTTTCATTTCCATTTAACATGCAGCTATTTCATAGCTAAAGCGATAGTCACGGTTATTGCGCAAAAAACGACTATGCATTGAAAATGCCATAGTTGAAGTTCAGTCAGCAATTCGAACCCTGGTTTGAACATTTCCTTTGTTCTTACAAAATGTATATCTCGTTTGACGTAAACCCAAAAACAACTTCTGTCAAATTCTCTGAGAGGCGAATATGTAACTGTTTTCTTGTCTGGCAAACCTTGGTAAATCTATCATCCTTGTCTCGTTTGACGTAAACCCAAAAAACAAATTCTGTCAAATTCTCTGAGAGCCGAATAACTGTTTCTTGTCTGGCAAACCTTGGTAAATCTATTATCCTTGGTCAACACACTTGTTGCTCTCACAAACGAACTGCACACAAAACACAAATCAGTAGTTCGGCGTTCGTGTATGTGTACTAAAGCATTTCTCTTCATAAAGTGCGTACAAACCTCTGAGTTTATGTTTACTCTCCGTCGAAAAAAATTTGCAACTTAGCAACACGACACAAATCGTTTCACAATAACGAAAAATTCGTATATTTATTCAAAAAAAGTTGTACACATAAAATTTCACTAAAAACACAATTTGTACAATATTTTGATTTTTTCTGTTTTTTATATGAATGAAGAAAATATTTAAACAGATTTTTTTTGCTAAAAACCTTCCCCTAGTGGATCCCTATAATATGAAAAAAGAACGAATAAAATTGGCCTCGTATCGGCCCAAAAAAATGCGTACAAACGAACATCATTTCATTTTTATATACATATATAGAAGATAAGTATATCTGCAATCAGAGATCAGTATTGATTTGGCAAGCACTGAAACCAAGTTATCAAAAAATTTTGTATTATTTGCATTGGTATCATAAGGAAAAATGTAAGTAAAATAGATTACTTCTTTTGAACAAAGAATATCCGGTTGCCCATATTCGATGGACCCGACGGATTTCGATGACTCTTTGGGCCCATTCCAATCGACGAGGCTTGTCCGCAGGCAACAATCTTTGCGTCAATTGAATCTTATACGGGAATAAATGCAAATCAATGCGGATAATTCGTTGTAAAGTGGTCCGAGCAATGCCCAACTGCTGAGAACGGCGATTTTGGGATGTCCTTGGCGACGTCTCAACACTGGCCCGTACAAGAGCAATATTCTCATCCGATCGCCTAGGTCGGTTTTGATTTGGCCTCTTTGGATTAGAAAGAGCATCACCAGTCGAAAATGGTGTTCTTAGAAGGCGCACTTTTCACATTATTTAAGTTTTTATACGCACGTTGAGTTTTCACAATTGACTTCTTTGTTGACTTTAAATTTCAACAATTTGGGAGTGCTCGCGTGGCGTGTACTGTTCCATGGTAAAAATCTGCTTGGACTGACGCTTCCAACGCGGTATGTCATTAAGCGATCTGACGTCTCTGTCAAAAGATACAGGGTTGCCAGATGGGTCCGTTGAATATGGGCAACCCTGTAATTGAATTATTGATGGGTTAATCTGTAGAATGCCACGTGGAAGACATTTATCCGTTGTAGAGCGTGGTTTGATTAAAGGTCTAAGCGAAAATGGCAAAAGGATTTATGAAATTGCTGCTACAGTAAATCGGTATAGGAATACCATCAGCAACTTTCTTAAAAATCCAGAAACATACGGTCAACTCAACCGAAGCGGCAGATCAACTAACATCGACAGCACATGCAAACGAGAAATTCGTCGACTTGCTGCTCAAAAAGAAATGTCTTGCAAGAAAATCAAACACCATTTAAGTCTTAAGGTCACCGATAGACGAATACATCAAATTTTGGTCGAGGACGGAACACTTAAATATTGTTTGCGGGAGCCGGTACCAAGACTATTGGCACGCCACATTAAGGCTCGTTTAGCAATTGCCGGAAAATATAAATTTTGTACTAACGAATTCCGAAACATTGTTTTTTCGGACGGAAAAAAGTTCAACTTAGATGGTTCAGATGTCTGCCAGAAATATTGGCGGGACCTTAGTCAACCACGGCAAACGCGCCATAAGCGGAACCACGGTGGTTGGTCTTTGATGATTTGAGTTTGAGACAATCAAAGACCTGAAAGGTGCTTTAGTGGAAGAGTGGGATAAGATAGGTGATTCCACTCTTCAAAACTTGGCAGACTCTAAGCCTAAGCGTATAAATGATATTCTTTCTCAAATTGAAAAACATATTAATTATTAGAAAATCGAAAGTTTTAAAAACAATGAAAAAAAGTGTAAAGAAAGGCCAATGCACATATACTTTTTTTCATATGAAGTTATTTTAATTTCCTTTTTAATTTAATAAGTTTAGTCAAGTTGAATTTTTTTTGTAGAACTATTTTTGTTCCTATTTTTCCTAAATAAATATATTAAAATCATTGGTTCAACATTTCTCCTGCTTCTTAATAGTTTTTTATTTGAATATACTTATTTCTGTGAGGTACATACGAAACTCTTTACATATGCAAATCGTATATGCAAAACCTACCAAGTAATTCTCCAATTCCCAATTTCCACTTCAAGTAGTCGACGTTCACAAGAAAGTGCAAAGCAATTTTAGCATATGTCGAGTCTTCTTAGAAAGTGTAAATATTTATGTTATCGCTTAGCACTAATAATAATGCTGGCATGACTGCTGAGGTAGTTAGCGCCGAGCTTCTCAGTCTTGCTTTGGTTTGCTACGAATGAAGCTCTGAAATAGTTTTATGCCGCCCCCCTATGGTATTTGTGTTTTGCCAGTAAGCACGTAATATCGTGTTTGTTTTTGTTTTTTCATACCCGAGAAGTTGTGATCGAATCTGCATATATCCTTCATATAAGCACTCGATAAGCCACACACAATCATACTAGGCTTCGGTGACTGCTTTAGTAACAGAAAAGCTTCTGTTATTTACGCGTTAGCTTATGAAATTTCACAGACGAATGTCTTTTCTGAATGTAAAAGAAAAAAATTATGCAGTTATATGCTTTTGTACCCTGAAACTTGTGATCCAGCCATTATACAATTTTTTTAGCACTTCGGTTTTATTAAAAAATTAATGTTAACATTAAAATTTCAAAGAAGTGCCAGTTTATTTACTTTTTCTTTAATACGGAATACTTAATTGCTGATCAATTAACTGTAGGGTATTTTTCCCAGCGGTATTTGCATCGTTTATCTGTAGCTTAAATATCAAGCCGCAAATGTGGGAATTTTCATAGAATAAATTTATTTCATTGTGTGTAATTAGTGGCACCGAGCAAAATAAGAAAAATAACGAAAATCATCAAAATTCCATATTTCTAATATAACAGCAACAACAACTTATCGGAGGCAATCTCGGACGTGCTTATTCTCTCTGGGAATTTTCGAAGGCCCGGTTATTTATATATTCTGAGTACTTTTACATTCTGCGATCTTAGGATATACAGTCAACGCCAAATGAAAGTGTACACCCAATATTGACAAGTTTTGAATATTTTTTATTTATTTCGTAATTTCAATTATGTTTTTTTTTTATAAAAATATAGTTCTTACCACAACAAAAAACGCATAAAGCAAAGTTTCGAACTTTGTATAATTTTCGATCAGCCAACAAAATTCTTTGTGTATCATAAAATTATAGGACCTACATACTCGTATATACTGATAAAGCTGGTAGAAATATTGGAAGATACTAAGGCTGACGACAAAGGGCGTTCCCACGGCAGTCGGTTCTACATAACCGGAATGACCCGGATTTATATCCGACCAACGACTGTCACTTTAGCAGCATTCCCCGTATATGTATGGGGAATGTTTATGCTGCTACAACAACAACAATGCTATATAAATTCTTAAGTTTATTTCATAGCTTTATTTCTGAAATGATCAAAACTATGCTAGAGGCAAAGCGAAGTACTATAGACAGCAGACAGACAGCACAAGCGCTGACGGAGTTAAAGAAATGTTTCGTGGCATCTGCACAGGATTGGAATATGGTCCCCTAACTCTTGCCGTTTCTGTGACCAATCCCCGGAGACTCTACTACACCTTCTCCTTGAATGCAGCGCTACAGCGTGGAGAAGGTTTAGCCAACTCGGCTAATTGCAGCTAGAAGAAAGGCACATACCAGCTCTATCTTAAGTTTAATAAGGAATCTGAATGGGGTACTGTGATGAGTAGAGACCAAGTGGTCGAAGTGCAAACCTGAAATTGAATCTATCTATCTAGGGTGAATTTTTCCGCCAATTTGAAACGCGCCGCCTTTGTAACGCGAGAGGGCTTTTTCCCCGGCAGAAATGCACTCAGAAATTTACCATTGTCTTCCAAGCAGCCATCGCTACAAACAAATACGAATTTATATAATTTTGGTGTTTTACGGCCGTAGCATATTTCGAGTCCCGAGTCTACTACCGCTAAGTGGCATGTGTCTGTCGGTTGTAATTCGCACTGCGCTGCCAGCCTAAGAATATAGTTTCATTACCTGATATTTTAAATTTTCTCGTAAATGCAATACTTTGAAAGTTTCTTCCACTAAATAGTTGCATTCAAATAAATTATTCTTTCATCGAAACGACGAATAACAGTAATTCAGTGTGAACGAACTTGCATATCGCACAACTTTTACATTTGACAATCGAACGAAAGGTTAATGAACGTCCGGACAGACATCCATCCATAAGCATGTATCTGAGTATCTTATGCTTTGTTTAATGCTATAAAGCGCTTTTGTTAGCATTCGCTTATCCGCTTTGGCGTCACGTCTACCCGAGAGTTGACATGTACATCCATATAATACGTATGTATGGGGTGTTTTGTTTAGAGAGCATTTGTTTTTCGACTTGTTCTTGCGACAGTCAATTTGACATTTGACGGTGATAGCTGATTTGTATCAGTATATTTTGGCATTTCACCATGCAGAGGCTTGCCACAGTGCAAATTTATTTCGAAAATAGCAGCAAATTTTTCATTTGCGAAAAAAAAGCTGTTAAAAATTAACGGGATTTTTGAGCGACTTCAAAGTTACACTTTAAAAAAGTAAAGTTAATTTATGTAAAATTGAATAAGTTAAGCCCATATCCTGCATACTCAGAAGTTTTTTAACGATTCTTATTAGAAAGTTGAAATTTTGAGTTTCTTTTTATTATATAAAATTTTTTTTTTAATATTGTACGAAGTTTGGAACTTTTATTTATATGCAAGACTACGCAAAATTAATCATCCATTTTGTTTTTGAAGAACTTTTTTTTACTCAATCAAAAAATAAATGATTTTAAGTGAGGGAAATTCTCATTTTGATCTTTCAAAGGTCCAGTACTGCAGTTGGTTGTCTAGTTCAAAGGTGTCAAATATGATTGACGTACGTCGCCATTTGCAAACATGATAAATCTTCCGATAGGGTGACTAATATACGCCACCTTGTATTTCATGTTTTTTCGTGTTGTTGTAAATGTTTAGTACGACGCCATTTGCAAAAATGATAAACCTGCCGATAGGGTGATTAATTTTGTGCCACCTTGTCAAATGTACTATATTTTTATAAAAAAAATTAACTTTAAGATAAAGTGACTAAACTTAATTGTACATATATAAAAATGGGAAATAAATAACTTAACAATCGATTATTTCCACCTTTTTAAAAAATTTATTTCAAGTATTAAAAAAAATTTAATTTTAAAATGCAAAAATTGACTGCTGTGGAGCTCTGTAAAGAGCAAACTCTGCAAGCGTTCTACTGTGCGCCGTCACATCCTCTACTGTGGAGAAGAATCACTCCCTGTTTGGTGTGTTTTATGGACTAATTGAATCATTGGCCCATAATTTTCAAATGCATTCAATGGCAAAAACAGTTGAATAGCAGCAATCTGAAAGCTCTTTCGTTTTAACAAGCGACATAGCAAACTGTACGCTAGAGAATTCATTTATTGGGTAATATAATTTTATAATTTCAGCTAATGGACGACCAGTCCGTTAGCTTCTAAGGTCGTGTGACATATCATGTTGTTGTTGTATTTGAAGTGGTTGAGTATGTCTGTTTTGAAATAATCCAAATTAGTGACTAGCATTCTCACGTCAGTCGGTTCTACGTTACCGGAACGACCCGGATGTATATCCGGCCAAGGACTGCCACTCCAGAAGCCTTTCCCGTACATGCATCGGGAATTTTTCTGCTGCTACAACAACAACAAATAGTGCTGTTCTCGTGAGATGTCTTGTTTTTTTGTTTGTTTTTTTTTTTGCTTGTTTACTTGTTTATTTTTTTGTTGTTGTTTTTTTGTTTTTTTATTTATGTTTATTATGTTTATTTTTTTTTATTTATTTATTTAGTTTTTGTTTTTGTTTGCGTCAGATTCATTTCGTGAGATCCAAGTATTGCAGCAAACTTCTTATCGTTGTGTCTGAGGCTTCATTAACTTGCTGTAAGAAAGGCTCACCGAAAGAGCGAAGTCTTGAAGTTGACAGTATGTGCATATGATCCAACCACTTGGAGCATCTTGGTGAAAAAATCCGTTTTACGTCTTATGGCTCTCAAAGAAATTCAACTTCAAACTTTCGCTTCACTCGAGTTATCCGTAGATACAATTTTTATGGCATTGCATCCCTTCTTTTAAAAAGAGTCGAAGCCATTTCCGTTCTAATGACATTTACATGCTACATTTAATAGTTAAATACCCTTAATAAAACACCCCTTATGGATATGCTAGACGCTCTATAACGCCACTGACCATTGTCCGCGGCTACAATGCCAGCTATCCATCAATAATCGAATATTCATAGTATTCGAGTACACACATACACACATGCACACATACACTTATATGAGCACTTACTATGACAGCAAGCACGTGACTGATCCATGCTGAGGTGACATGAGTTACCACTTTTGTTGCATTTGGAACTAAAAAAACAAAAGAAAACAAAAAGGAGATTCTCGCAAAGGGTATACATTAATAAATTTAGTATTACTAATATTTTTGTTATATCTTGGTAAGTTTGACGACAGTGGAGCGTATATATCGCATTAGCTTTGGTCGACTGCGGCACTCACCTGCACACAGGCACACATTTACACAGTCAACTCTGTAGACACTTTAACATTAAGCTAATATTTATAAAAGTGAAGTATGTAATGGATTTTTTTTGCAAGTTGATATGCAGAATGCATGTAAATGGCAGAAATGCAAAGTCGCAAAGCAAAAACAAAACGTGCAAATGAGTAAATAAAGAAAGCTAATCGATAACTATTAAGTGTAATGCAACACTATGAAATTTAATGTCATGCAATGAAAGAAAATGTAAAAAAAAATTTATTGAGCGCTATGATAAAATAAAATAAATAGCAATAAAATAGCAACAAAAAAAAAGAAAATAAATAAATAAAAACGCGCAAAAAATAAAAATCACCGCAGTCGCAGGCCATAAACTAAAATGTGTGATTATTGTCGCAGTGAATAACAGTAAATATAATAGTAATTGCGTGCAAAAACACTGCTCTGCCCGCGTCCGGCCAGCGAGATAATGGCGCGCTCGAGCAAATGTAACGCCATGAACATGCCATGTCTATAGGCAATCAAATGATACGCCACGCCACCGCACCAGACCAGATCAGACTAGACTTTATTGCAATTGTTCGACGGGAGTTTGCTACGTACGAGGAGTATTAATACATAATATTTGCACATACGAGTGTAATTAAATTTACTCGAAATGGAGCATTTCGAATTCCTCGAATTAGCTGCTGTGTGGCGGAAATGTGAACAAAGTTACTCATACGACGAGGTGTCACCCAGAGCTGGTTTTCTTTGTTCACTATTGTTGTTGCGCGCTATGCACTTCCTGCTGTGCTTTGGTGAGGTGATTAAAAATTTTTGCGATCTTTTGCCAATACTCCAAGCTGTTTAACGATACTTTATTGATGCGATTATGGGTCTGGCAAATAGCGCAAAAGATGGAGTCGCCCTTGGTGCGCGGTCTTAATATGCAGTAAAGTAGCTAAGTAACTAACAAGGGGAAAAAATTTAAATGTGGTGACTCTTAGCGCTTAACCTTAAACACAAGTTAGTTATGCAGGTAACTCATATACAGGGTGCGTACGGTATTTTAGCACAACTTGAAAAGAAAACTAATTAGATTTTTTTTTATTTCGAATAAAATTTAAGAAAATTTAATGAATTGTTTACACAACATTAACTTATTATATTAGTTTGGCGGAAATACATTATTGTAATCGATGTTTCGTAAAGTATTGACCAAACAATTTAAAGTTTATGCTCTTTGTCAAACTGACATTTCACTCAAAAAAATTCCTTTGCTGTTTTTTGTTTGTTCCATTCTGTTGTAAGCTTTAAACCATTTGCGCAAAACTGGATTCAAAACAAAAAAAGCTCGATGCGTGGGTGCCACACCAATTAACACCAAAAAACAGGATGGATCGAATTTTCATCACACAAGACAATACTGTGCAACAACGACCGTGGGCGAAGCGTGATGAAGCAGCTCAAATGTTGGCCAAATCAGGACTAATGGCCAGGAAGGCTGAACTCTGTACAGTGAAACCTCCCACAAGCGGACACTCACGGTTCCACAATTTTCGTCCGCTTATGGGGGTTGAAAAAAAACTCTAGGTTAAAATGACTATCCCACCTCTTTAAATAATTTTTTTATGTTCTTTCATGGTACGTTTAGTTTTTTTCATATTTATTGAAAAATATATATGTATGTATGTACATTTTTATATTGGGAACAATGAGTATATTTTCACATTTGAATATACATATTTGATTGAACATATTTATATTTTAGGCTTCAAAAATTCATATACCGTAGTCTGTCGTAGATTTTCCTGTTTATGTTTCAGAAAAAGGTTTTCAAGATGACATTCTAAAGTCTTGGCGTATTGGAATCCAGTAATATCGTCTCTTAGAAATTGTTTAATGCTTCAGGATATGACTTGATCTGACATTCATCCTGGACACATACATGATTTGAGTTTCCGCTTTCTCCGTCAGATAATTCCTCAGTATTAATTTCGTCAATGACAACGTCAATATTATTGTCTTGTGTATTAACAACTTCGTCGATTAACAAAAACTCTTCTGTATACTGACCTTGCTGATTTTCATTTAAAATCTTTATCAAAGCCGCTAGTGTCGATATGGGAATATCATCCTCTGCCTCGAAGTCAGAACATTCAAGCGGAGCTTTTTGAAACCCGGCTTTCGAAAAACAATTCTTAATTGTTTCTGTCGTTACGTTGTCCCATGAAGATTTAATAAAAAAAACAGCCTCCAAAATGTCAAATATTTTTGAAAGTCTGTCCATTGGAATGCCTCCTAATTTTGTCAAAATATGTTTGCTTATATGGCATCTGTAATGACACTTAAAATTTTGTATTATACCCTGATCGAGGGGCTGACAAACGGATGTTGTATTAGCAGGTAAAAAGATCAATTTTATGTTATCTAGTTTAATATCTCGAGGGTGCGTTGTAGCATTGTCCAAAAATAATAAAATTTTTCTCTTCTGGCAGCCCATTTTTTTATCAAGCATTTCTAGCCACTCACACATAACTTCACGAGACATCCAAGCTTTCCGGTTTGACTTCCATTCCACTGGCAAACTTCCTATATTGCCTCTTTTAAAGGCGCGTGGGCATGCTGCTTTTCCGATAACCAATGGCTTTTCTTTATCTCCAACCATATTGGCACACAATCCTCGAAATTAACCCCGGAAGATTCCCCACATATTCTTTTGAAAGTCACATTATGACGCCTACGCCATTTCTCCAACCATCCATTTGACGCGAAAAATTTTGAATACCTAATCGGCCAGCGATTTCTTTTGCTTTTTCCTTTATAATACCCGATATTGGTATATTTTGGCTTCTGGCCTTAACGAACCATTCGAAACTCAAATGGTCAATTTTTGAGCCATCCGCGTAAGAACTTTTTCTTTTTGTTGACGTTATCACCGCCCATCCATATTCTTTTAATATCTTTTATTTCAACTATTGTCTATCTACTATCTTTGTTGTCCGTGGATTAGAGTATCGCGTCCGCTTATGAGAGGTTTTTCTTGTTTTCTTTACACATTTGTTCAGTGATATATTTTGCTTGTCCGTTACCGAGAGGTCTGCGCCCGCTTTCGAGAGGTGATTAGAACAAAAAAAATGAGAAAAAGTGTCCGCGTCCGGTTATTAGAGTGTCCGGTTATTAGAGTGGAATTCGTTCTAAAAACCCAACATAAAGTTTGGTTCCTCAGTTTTTGTCCGGTTATAGGGAGTGTCCGCTTATTGGAGGTGTCCGCAAGGGGAGGTTTCACTGTATTTGGTGGGACTTGAAAGGAAACATTGATTATGAGTTGCTTCCGTAAGGCAAATAAATTTCACTAAATTCATATCTTTACTGTTAACAACTGGGCTGTTTGAAGTTAGCGATTGACCAGAAACGGTCAGAATTAGCCAAGAGCAGAGGTGTTGTGTTCCATAAGGATAACGCAAGGCTACACACGCCTGTAGTGACCCGCCAAAAACTCCGAGAGCTTGATTGGAAAGTTTTCATGCATCCACCGTTTAATCCGGACTTGGCACCAAGGGACTACAGCCTTTTTCTGTTACTGCGAAACTTCTTGAGTGATAAAAAATTGGTAACAAGAGAAAATGGTGAAAATTATTTATTAGAGCTTTTCGCCAATAAAAACCAATACTTCTACGAGAAAGGCATTATGAAGCTACCTTTAAAATGACCACAAATTATACCACAAATCAGACAATCCGAAACAACTTGAATAAAGTTTTCAATTTTACGCAAAAATAATGGATTTATTTTCCCCAAAACTAATATTTCCTGGAAGGATGATTAAATTTGAAAATGAAAATAATAGTTTCGTACTTTCTTTTCTTTATTTAAGGCCTTGGACCGCGAGTTCACTAGCTTTAAATCGTATAGCATCGACGGCTTACAGATTTAAATCTAATTTTATTGCGCTGTTATTTTCATTACTATGAGGAGATTCAGCACTGCGATCTGCTGTGTGTCATGGCTCCAGAGTATTTTTCTGAGCCCCACTTGCTCAATAACTTTTGGTATTTTTCCATTTTTATTGAATTTTATTTCCTCCCCTGGCAGAATATATTTACCCACGTCTTTGTTCCCCTTATGCATCAGTACTGTGCTTGATCCTCTTAGCCTTATGATTACAAAAAAAAAATCGAAATCAAAGTACCGAGTATTCACTTAACACTATATTCTTCCTTCAAATAAATATTTAAATATTTCTTATAATATTTTTGTTTGAAAACTAAGGTACTTAGTGGTTTCCTAAATTTAAATAACAGCCTTTTGTTGACCTTCACACAGCTTCGCTATGTGCTTACCCTTTAGCATTGCTTACCGTTTTCGACGTTTACAACAATGTTTTACCATTTGTTGTTTTTTGCTGGCCTTTTTATAAGCTCATTATTCTAACTTTTAATAGAGTTTTATATGCTACCCTTCGGACTCTAAATTTTTATAACACTTTTTTTTCTTAATTGTTTAGTATTTTATCTTGCTTTACACGTAATGCTTACGTGCGAAAACGAAATGGTTTTGATATTTGTAAGGTTTTTTGCTTATCTGAATAAGAAGTTAACCCATTGGGGCAAAAAACAAAAACCAATCACAGCAGCAATTTTAAAATTTTGTGACAGATGCTGAAAAAAAATTTATAAAAAATATTAAAAAAAAAAATAAAATTTTATAAAAAAATAAAAAAAAAAATATATAAAAAAATTTATAAAAAATTAAACTATTATTAAAAAAAATGTGTAAAAAAATAAAAAACATACAATAATATTTAAAAAACAAAATTATAAAAAAATTAAAAGTAAATTAAAAATTAAGGGAAAGGTAAGTAAAGTTAAATAAATATAATATATAAAACAAAAAAAAAAAAAAAATAAAATAAAAAAAAATAGTTTAAATGTATAAAAAAATTAAAAATAAAGTTAATAAAAAAAATGAAAGCATGAAAAAAAATGTATAAAAAAAAATTAAAAAACATATATAATTGGCGCGTACACCCGTTTTGGGTGTTTGTCCGAGCTCCTCCTCCTATTTGTGGTGTGCGTCTTGATGTTGTTCCACAAATGGAGGGACCTACAGTTTCAGGCCACTCCGAACGGCAGATATTTTTATGAGGAGCTTTTCCATGGCAGAGATACACTCGGAGGTTTGCCATTGCTTGCCAAGGGGCGACCGCTATTAGAAATATGTATTTTTTTTAATTTTGGTGTTTCACCGAGATTCGAACCGACGTTCTCTCTGTGAATTGCGAATGATAGTCACGCACCAACCCATTCAGCTACGGCGGTCGCAAAAAAAAAACAAAATAAATAAAAAACAACATTAAAAAAAAAATGTATAAAAATTTTCAAAATAAAGTTAGTAAAAAAATTAATGTATGAAAAAAATGTATAAAAAAAATGTAAGAAAAACAATTTTTTTTAAATAAAATTATAAAAAGATTAAAAATAAGGTTAAAATCTGGCCATCTTACAATCTGAAACAGACAAAAACCCTTATAAGTCTTTCGAAACACGAACTAAGGCATATAATATCTCTTATCACCGGCCACTGCCTTTTGGGCACTCACGCACGTCGGCTCGGGGTTCCTCAAAACGACCTGTGCAGATACTGCGAGGACGAAGATGAGGAAGTATCGAGCAGGAATTTGCTGTGCAGTTGTCCCGGCCTAGCCAGAAGTCGGCTCGCTCTTCTAGGCTCTCCAACAATTGACAATCTTTCAGTACTCTCGAACCTGAAAATCGAATCTCTCATCAAATTCTCGAAACGAATTAATATCTTTGACCAAAATCTACAATAAAAATCTCGGTTAGGTGGGGAAATCATATAACATAATGAGCTCTAGGGCAACACAACGGACCCAACTGCGGTCTATGTAGCACTCCGCTGCGGGGTCACCCCTTAAAAAAAATTAAAGTATAAAAAAAATGTATAAAAAAAAAATTAAAAAAAAAATTAAAAAAAGATTCAAAATAAAGTTAATAAAAAAAGTTAAAGTATTAACAAAAAAATAGAAAAAAATTTAAGAAAAATGTATCGTATATAAACTAAAAAAAAAACAATTGTAAAAAATTAAAACAAAGAAAAAATGCCGTTTTCAAACAGAGACACTGGTTTGATATGAGTCTTTTGAAAACTTTTAAACCCAATTTTCATATGAACAAATTAATTATATTTTATGCTAAACAAACAAACTTTTTTATGTACCAATTTTATGTAAAAAAACTGCAAATAAATGAAGCAATGTTTTCGATTATTATTTACCCATAAAACTGCTTTACAAAACACACTAAGAAACACATAAATCTTTCTTATCAATTTTTGCTTTGGCAATCTGCAGATACTCCATTTATTCCCACATTACCATATTTGAATATAAATAAGCCTTAAAGCGAAAAAAAAAACATTTGTGAGTGCTTCTATAAGCATCCTCGTTTCGGCACGTGTGGGTGTTTATTTGAGCTAAAGCTTAAGTAGCTGCAGTAAACCAAAAAATCCAATATTCCTACCTCTTAAGTCTCTTTTTTTGTTTCCGCCTCATCTGCGCGCCTAGCAAGGCAGAAAAAAATAACCGAAAATCTCGTTTGCCACCAGCTACATGCGCGGCTTTAGCGGAAATCCCTACCCTTAATTCCTTCTTTTATTTGATTTCCTAAAATTCTCGTTCATTCTGCTTCAATCTTGCAAGCATTAAAATAGGCATTGTGGTTGGCCTACGTGATGAGTTTCCGAATAGGATTGCTTCCAAAAGTATTTATAAAATGTGTACAAGTTTCATCAGCTGTCACTCACTCCCTGCTGTTGGCTATCCAAATGTGCCTTTGTAAACGAAGTGGGCAGACAATTTTGGGAAAAATAAAAATAGAAAAAACAAAATAAAGAACTGAACAAAAGCCACCGAATCTTTATCGCGCTCCATGCACTCAAAACCTGTGTTATAACTGAACTTAATTTAATTTCAACGCCTCCATACGATTAATACACATACACACATGCGGCTCTCAAGCCAGATGTCCACACTGCATACAGTTGCGGACATTGAAATCTGCACAGGCGTAAGTATGCAAGCACTTAAAGCATAATTGAACCTCAGACTGCGATGAAACATAGTTTTCATTTATGTTGTATAAGAAAAACCTTATGAAGTTAACAAATTTCAGTGATTCACAAAACTTTAATAAATTTCAAAAAATGTTCATTAAAGTCTTTAACTTTTTAATCAGAATCTTCAGGATTCCTAGGCATGCAGTATTACAGCCCATTCAATTTTAGTAAATTGCAAGCTTCAAGTGTTGCTTGTTACGTCACTTTATCTAAAGCTATCGAATTTCCCAGGCCCTCAAGGTTTAGTGGACTTAATTTTTCAAAATTTAATTAATTCTAATATTTTTGTTTTTTGGAAAATACAGTTCATACTCCTACAAAATCCTTATAAATCAAAATTTTCAAATTTTGTGCAAATTTTGGAAAATAAATTTAAAAACTTTAAAAAACATTTCGTAAATTTTAAAAGTTTTTTTTTTCTAATTAAAAAAGATTTGTTATAATTTCACACTTTTCAAAGTGTTCATTTTCACAGGTTATTGAATTTTGATACAATAAAGCGTGAGTTTGAAGTGGCTTAAAATTTTCGTTGTTTTTCGACCATTTTCTTTCGCTGAGAAGTTGACTATTTTCTGCAATGTAAAATACTACTGAACATGTGTGACACTGTTTGATTTTATCAAATTAGGATTTTATTTTATTTACTCATCTCTGCGCATGATATTCTTCAAGGGCACATTTAAGCGCTTAAGAAAAGTTTAAAATTGCCAACTTGCCTTTTTTCGTATGCAAATTTTATTCTTACATTAAATCACCAATATTTCATAAAAAAAAGGGCGTGTAGCGCAGTACACATAACAGAAGACAAAGAAACAGGGAGAGACCCGAGAGAGAAGGAGAGAGAGAGAGAGAAAGAATATATATCTAAATAGATTCACAACATTTGCAGAGAATACAAATAGACAAAATTAACAAAAAACGGAGAAGGGTCGACCGTGGTAGGTAAACGCCGGACACAAACTGTGGCAACAACGCGCACTACACCGAGCGTTTATCACCCGCACAAAGGCAGCGATTCCAGGACCGCAGCAACAGCACAAATTACCGCAAGACAATACCTATAAATCCGTCGCCGGAATGGATAGCACTTTATAGTACGCACAAGCACTAGCCAGGAAACGGAAATAAGCGCCGAAAAATAGGCACCAAAAAAAAAACACGCCAAAAAAATTGGGACCAAAAAACGCACCAAACAGTAGACACTAAGGAAATATAACGCCAACAAGTAGGTACCAAAAATATATTATATTTCCTACAACTTTGCACCAAGAAACAAGCGCCAAAAAGTAGGCAGTGTTATTTCTCACTAGAAATTAGCAACCAAAAGAAAAAACTCAGGAAAAATAGCCTAAAGTGTGTCTAAGATATATATAAGGTATAGCTCTCTCTCTCCTTTTCCTCTACATTATATCTTTTTTCTCTCTCGCGGAACGAAAACGCCCAAAACGTTGCATGGCCTTGAAATTTTACTCTCCATTCTCGCTCGTCCATCCACGCCTAATAGTGATAAACACCATAACTTTTTAATGTGTCGACATTTCAATGCACGCAACTGTCCAATGCGCTGCGAGATTGTCTGTAAATTGAAACTGAACTGTATGTCAGGCAGATGTGCGCGCGCAATTGAACAACAGTTTTAATTATACTATTTATTCACTCTTTATAAAAATATGAATTTATTAAAAGACTCTTTAATCGTCAATTAAGAATTGAAATTAAAATTAAAATTAATATGCAAGCTAAGTATGGGGATTGTCGCCTTCACACATACATATCCACATACATACATACATACATACCGTACATAACTCTTATTTGCGTGGCACACGTAACGCCGACCGACCGGCCTCCGTTGCTATTTATATCTTAAGCAGTCGCATAACCAATTGTGGGCTTGAGTTTTATTTTTCCGTTGCTCGCATATTTTATTTGGAGTGCAGACAATTGTCCTCTTTGTTCGGTATTTGACTATTTATGTACCTATGCATATCTACTTATCTTAATTATTATCTGCCTTTATTATTTCCATACGCATTTGCAAAGTTTTTTATATTCTCGTTTTATTTATTTAGCGAAATTCTTTTGGATTAAAGCCTCAGCGCAGATCGCATGATCTTTCAGCCGAGCCTGTTTTGAATTTGCTTTTATTGTTGTGTGTTAATTTATGAAATTTTCATTGTCAACAAAATTGTTTACTTAGAAGCATTGCTTTGATATAATCTGGGCATTGTTGGAACTAATTTAATTAACAATAAGAGAATTTGGTAAATTTTTACCAATTGAAGAGAAGTGGGCGTAAAAAATGAAATCAGAGATTTACTTATTTTGTATGGCTGAATTTCAAGTGGTTAGGTAACTCTGTTATCTACTCTACACTTATGGATGTAAACAAAAAAAAAAAAAAGGTGGCGCAAAATTAATCACCCTATTGGAAGATTTATAGTTTTTGCAAATGGCGTCGTACGTCAAGCATTTTTGAGACTTTGGAACTAGGCAGCTGCAGTGTACAAACAGACAAGCAATGAGTTGTATATAGGTCAGAATAAACATTCCCCTCACTCAAAATCATTTGTAAAAAAGTTTTTCAGAAACAAAATTGGATGTTCAAAATATTAGATATATGTATATCTAATTGGCGCATACACCCTTTCTGGGTGTTTGGCCGATCTCCTTCTCCTATTTGTGGCGCGCGTCTTGATGTTGTTTCACAAATGGAGGGACCTACAGTTTCAAGCCGACTCCGAACGGCAAATGTTTTTTATGAGGAGCTTTTTCATGGCAGAAATACACTCGGAGGTTTGCCATTGCCTGCCGAGGGACGACCGCTATTAGAAAAAACGTTTTTGATGTTTCAGCGATATTCGAATCTAAGTTCTCTCTGAATAAGTCTCTTGCGGCTAGTTTTGTTATCAAAAAAATTTGGAAATGCTTGGAACCTGCCATCCAAACTATCAGAACTCTGGCGCGTCGTGAGATGAGATGCGTGTGGTCTGCTGTTGTTTGGATGGGATATTGCCTGCTTCAATCTGTTCTTTTGATGAGAGTAAAGGTGCGAGTTGTGTCTTTACCCGAATGAAAGCAGCTTTTAGCGGATGATTGCCTTTCAATTCCATGAAATACACAGCGAAACCTTCTTGGCCGCTAATCCATTCTTGGCGATCGCTTAGGCCGGCTTACCACTATTTGGCCACAATCATTTGTGACTGCTGTTCTCTTATGTGACCCATTTTTCATCGCAAATTACCAGCGCCCTCAAAAAAGGGTTGAAGCCGATTCTGCAAAGATTTACACCACCAATACGAAACATGAATAAAAATATTTTAATATTATTTTTTATATTTATAGGCAAATATGCTAAGGTTTAATGTAGATTTTATTACAAATTTAGAAAAGTAATTTTTAAAACCCACTGCGTGTGTATCTATAGAAGGTGTCGCTAATTTAAACTGAACACTCGTGCAACATTGTGCAGGAATTGGATCCAGATTTCTTGTATTCATATGCAAAATAATTTCTGCATAAACTGTAAATATGAGAAAGAGGTAGATTCCATTCACTTTTCAGAATGTGTTTCAAATTTTTTATGAACCTTCTTTGAGAACTTGGATTGGATTGTTGGGTCACATTGGTGGGTTTGATGCATTGCCGACACTAGCTTTCATGGTACTCTCGAAAGAACTACGTACCCGAGCGCTATTTCTAAGCTCGACGACCGGCAGAGCAGGTTGAATTTTCTCGAAGACCAGGTGTTTTTGCGGCGTTTGATTTGCAAAATCAGTGATGAATTTGAAAATTCATAGGCGATTTGGTTTTTTTCTAAGATTGAAAACAATTTTACGGAATTTATCTCTATATTTCATAAGTAGGTACAATGATAGAACAGTTTTTTCTAATAGCGGTCGCTCCCCGGCGGGCAATGGCCAACCTCCGAGTGTATTTCTGCCATGAAAATGCTCTACATAAAAACCCATTTGTCGTTCGTAGTCGGCTTAAAACTGTAGGTCCCTCCATTTGTGGAACAACAACAAGACGCATAAACACCTAACAACAAACGCAAACACCTAACAGAAGAGTACGCGCCAAGTATTTATTTTTATTTTATTTAGGTAATGTTTTTCAATTTAGACTATCTCTCTTTGGTTCTTTCTTACTTCAGTTTCACTGTAAATATTTATGTAAATAAAAATATTTTTTGTTATTAAATAGCTCTGAAAGTACTGAAAAGGTTTCAATAATTTTTTTGTTTAGTTTATTCCTTAGACATCTGGTGCGGACATAGGCTACAACATGATACGATAGGTGGCGCTGTAGTCGAGATACTCGTAGAAATCCGCCTAATGGCCTCATTCGGGGCATATTTACTTAAAAATAAACGTATTTGTTTCAGTTACTTCATAAAAAAAATAAATAAATAAAAAAAAAATGTTGTGCCATGTCGACTCAGGTGCCAGCTAGCGCGGCAATGAAAAGCACTGCATTCGGGACTTATTCGGTGCGGCTAAATTTTGTTGTTGTTGCAACCGTAACTTTGTCCTGTCAGTGTAGTGTAATCACCGGTCGTCTCCGTGTAGCGCAGCTAACGGTAGGCCAGCGAAACTTACTGTTTCGACAGGTTGGGTGCAGAGGGAGAGTGGTGCTCGATGAGTGGGTTTGAAGGGACATTTGAAAAGGTGGTTAGTGTCGTGCGGGGTGCCTTCACATGCCGGACATATGTTTAGTATGGCGGGGTCGATTCTGGATAGGTAGGAGTTTAACCGACTACATTATCCAGAACTTAATTGTGCCAAGGTTACGCGGGACTCTCGGGGAAGTTGGAGCTCTTCGTCTGCAATGGATGGTGGTTGGACTCTGATGACGGCATTCGGGGGTCGGATGCTTAAGAAGGTGGGAAGATTCTCCCCATGAATGACGTTAATTGTCTGGGTGTACACTGTCCGATCCAGTAATTGTAGGAAAGTTTTATTATCTTTCATCTTTTAAATGGAACCATTGTAAATATCTCGAAA
Organism: Anastrepha fraterculus; assembly: GCA_037575425.1. Taxonomy (NCBI): domain Eukaryota; kingdom Metazoa; phylum Arthropoda; class Insecta; order Diptera; family Tephritidae; genus Anastrepha; species Anastrepha fraterculus. The sequence goes on from JAYXIM010017129.1 coordinate 127,216, forward strand.
ACGGGTTCATAAAAAAAAAATTAACTAGTTTTTCGGAGCCAGCGAACGATTCTACAAAGTAACGGGCTAGTGGCACCCCATGCTCATTTTTGCTGTAAATCAGTGTAATCAATTACTATTATTATAAGGTTTAATTGTATAATAAATTATACATTAAAAATAGATTAGAGCTTAACAAGTGTAATCAATATACATATTTTAGGCACAGAGAGAAAAACGTATTTAGGTACAGATAAAAAAAAATTTCTAAGAAAATTTTGTAAATCGAAATTTTTTGTTTAAGTATTTTTCTTTTGTGCTCTGTGTAACATCAGCGAGTCACACTGCATTTGCAAAATTGAAAGAAAATGTATTTATGGCGGAGGGTGTGGTTGAAGCCTTCTATATTTTACCACATAAAGAAAAAGAAAATCTTTCAATAATTCTTTCATTAGCATGTTTCCCATATCCTCATATTTCTATGCAGTATTCATCGTATATACGTATTTATTACAACGATACCAATGGTATTCCAAACAAAAAAACTCCTTTTGTTAATTATTCGAAAATCGTTAAATATCCACAAAACGGCAAGCTGTCATACATGCAATTTTTATTGTTTTTATTGTTGTGATTCTTCGAATTCCGCTGAGATTGAAAGTATTCAACAGCTATTTCCATTTTTTCGACAAAGCAGTCGATTACGTCGCCCTTAAATCTTCAAATCTCGATTTCTCCATCACCAATCAACAACATTCCGGTGTAAGCCGGAGGCAGGCAGCTGCTAGCACTGAGTGGTAACTGAGTGGATTTCATTGTCGTTGACTGATTTTGACAACGACAACCGTCTTCCATCGTCAACGTCAACAACCGGCAAAATATCTTCTTTCGTACCTTCATACAACGAGTTCTCACACCCGCTCATGCCTCTTTTCATTGCTTTGCATTGAATGTGGCGGCGGTGCTGATTTTCGTTTTTTTTTTCGTTTCATCTCGGAGCTGCTCGGTCGGTCACGTAAACAAGGTTAATCAAGCGTGTGGAAGCACAGCAGCATTTTTGGGCGGGAGGGGGTGCAGCACCACAACCAACGGACATGCGCTTCATGTTTTGTATTATTACATTTTTGTTGTAGTTGTTTGCTTTTATATTGCATATCGTTTACGTCGAATCATATTGTGTACTTATTCGAGTTCATTATGAACGCGCAAACAAAAGTATTAATAAAAAAACAAAAATTGAACAAAAAAAAATGCACGAAAGCGAAAACGTTGTGAAAATAAAAGCAAACGGTGAAATGAAATGATAAAGAAATTATATTGTTGTTGTTGTCGGCGTAAGCGTTCGCCCGTTCACATAAATGCGATATTAATTTTTATTAAATGCTTGTTGTTGTTGTTGTTGCTCTTCTCACGTTAGTGCTTTACAAATGCGCTTACTTGCAGTCTGTCTGCCCGCGTATGCGAATTGGAGTGCGAATCCGCGCACCACAGGAAGCTGGCAATTGTCACTTGTTGGCTGTCGCTGTCGCAGTCGCAGCTGTTGCTACTGTGGGCCGCTAAACCAATGAACTGTCTTGCGTGCGTGCCTTTGTGCCTTTCTGTGGGCAAAACTTGCCATATGCGAATAAAAAATACAAGGTGCTTGCAAAGTTAATGGGGATTTTTAAGAACCAGAATCAATCCAATGTTTTGAACAATCCAGGATCATGACGAGTTGGAGTTTGAGCTCATCGAACGAGATATCTATCTTCAAAAAAAAATTTTGTATTGACTTCTAAGTCTCAGAAAATGCTTTCTTTTCATCGGCATATGCCTTTTTCCGAAAGGTTGGAAGCCTCACGCTGCCAAATCAGCGAACAGCGATTTGCAGTCAAATCGGTCTCAAGAGACAAGCAACGGCCGAATGTGATGAATACGAAACTCCAAATGTCTGCAAAAATCAAAAGCAACCGTGTGAACTAACAGTCTGTACACACCAAGTCAGAATTTCTTCACTTTTAATGCTCGTTTTTGTACCGATGACATTAGCACCTTGCGACTTCAGAAGCTCCGCTTCTATGCGCCCAATTGTCATGAAATGTCAGTATATCTGTTAAGGATCTACTTCTCCCACGTAATAGCTGATCCCACTAGAAATGGGAGACTGCCGTCTCAACAGTCACATAACAGAGCGGAACTACTTCTGCTGGGAGCAAGTGAGTGTTGTCTACGCCTCGCGCTCTCAGGTGGGTCCTTGTGTTTTCGTCTAGGAATCCGGCCCTTATATCTAAAATGAAGAGAGGGAAAGGCGGATGCGCGAAATGAGATATTTAAATCGTTGCGATCTTGGATTCTCTTGATTGGCGCGTTTCTTTCTCGCGCTAACCGGCCTTCTCCACCTGATCTTCCTAACGTAGTGGAAGCCTTCCTCTTCCTCTGCTACCACCAGCTGGTACCGCATCGAATAATTTCAGAGCCGGAGCATTTGTATCTATTCGGACGACATGACGCAGCCAACGTAGCTGCTGGCTCTTTATTCAATTTATTTATCTTTATGCACTATGTCTAAGCCGTCGGAGAGCTCATACTGCTCATTGTTCCATCGCCTACGATATTCGCCGTTGCGAACGTGCAAAATTCCAAATATCTTACGCAGCATCTTTCTCTCAAACTCTCTAAGCGTCGCTTCATCGGGTGTTGTCATCGTCCACGCTTCTGCGCCATACTTTAGGACGGGAATGATTAGAGCCTTGTAGAGTGTTAGTTTTGTTCGTCGAGAGAGGACTTTACTGCTCAATTGCCTACTTAGTCCAAAGTAGCACTTGGTGGCAAGAGAGATTCTACGTTGAATTTAAAGATTGACATTCTTATCTGTGCTAATGCTGGCTCTTAAAAAAACGAAGTTTCTTACAACTTCAAAATCATAACTGTCGTCAGTGACGTCGTCGCACTGGCGGACTGTTTGTTTGATAACAGGCGGCGCTTCGTTTTGTACTCGTTTACCACTACACCCATTTTGGATCTTGGATTACAGATAGGAAAAAAGCTGAGTGCTATTGACAAAATCCTCCAGGCGGCTTATATCCAAGTCTGATAGCTCCTTAGTCGTAGCCTTAACAGCGAGAGCCAAACTGTTGGAACTACAACCTCGTGAAAGCTTTGCAACTGTGGAGTTGATGCTGAGAAGATGAAGCTATACTGAGCCTCACCGCATGGATACCCATCGGAGAGTGTCGCACTACTGTCAGCACGCAAATCAGTCGAGTCGTTTTTAATTTGTTGCTGTTTGAAAACTAATTTTATGATTTTTGGAGAAATTTTTGCTTATAGACACGCCTCTTTGCAAGTTTCTATGATCTATGTCCTTCCAGTAGAAATTAGCTTCAAAATACAAGAAACCCTAAGCAAATCGGAGCCTGCTGTGCATAGTTATTAGCGTACATATGCACATATTTTGGAACTTGGTTTTATAAGATGCAGAGATAGTAGAGGTAGTATAAAGATTTTGGAACCAATAAAACATCTCAAGTGTCTCACGAGCCAGACTGTATTTTTAAAAAGCCCTGTGTTCTGCTTGTGTGTGTAGATGCTTTTTTACATATTTGTCTTTATTTGAATTTCTAGTTTGCAGCTATGAATGTAAGCGCGTGGGCGTGGGTGTATCTCATTGCGACTGTGCGCTGCTGTTGCTGGCGTAGCTCTTCCGCTGCTCGTATTTGATTTTATTAATTTGATTAGAATTTATGAGGATGCAAGAACACTCTGCTACATGCGAGTAGATATGGTTGGGCATTCCACATAAGTACATAAGTAGACGTTTATACATACATATTTGAATATTGTTTTACCACCATTGCCAGTGGGGCTCGTTTATGATCTTCTTACCTTGCCGCACGTTAACTAATCGACCGCTCGACAATGCGGCAGTCTGGTATCTAAATTTGCGACTTTGTTTTGCATATACATATATACACATACTTACATACACTTGTGCTCACATAATTAAGTTACTTCAAATGTTTTCAATATGTGCTGGAAAAATTTTTTTGGTAACTTTTTCATAAAAATGTAGTTAATTATATGAAAAAAATACCTTCTAAATCAAAGTTCTTTTATACAAAATTCAGAAAAATTAAAAAAAATTTGAAATCTAAAAGCAAAAAAAAGTTCTAATTAAAATTTAAATTCAAAATTTAAAATTTAAAATTCAAATTGAAAATGTAATTAAAAATTTTTTTTTGAAACATTAAAAAAAATTGTTTGAGTCATCATTTTTTAATTCTTTTTAGTTCTGGTTACTAAAATTTTTTAACTAAAATTAAAATTAAACTTTAATTAAAAAAAAATTTTTCTATTTTTAATAAAATTTATTTTTAATTAAAGTTTGTTTTTAACCTAATTTTTTTTTAATTTACAATAGAAAAATTAAAATTTAATTAAATTTGTTTGTTTAATTCTTAATGAATTTTTTTTAAATTAAAGTTTGTTTTTAATCTAAATTTTTTTTAAATTTAAAAAAAAAATTTTAAATGTAATTAAAAAAAATTTTTTTGAAACATTAAAAAAATTAAAATATAGTTAAAAAAATTGTTTGAGTCATCATTTTTTAAGTTTTTTAAGTTCTGGTAAAATTAAAATTTAATTAAATTTTTTTTTAATTTTTAATAATTTTTTTGTAATTTAATTTAATTTAATTTTTTTAATTAAATTTTATTTTTATTATAAATTTTTTTTAATTTAAAAAAAACTCAACGTTTGAATCAGAATTTTAAGAAAACTTCCGCGTATGCAGTTCTATAGTCCACTCAATTCTAGGAAAATAAAGCGTAAGTCTGAAGCCGCTTAAAAATCGCGTTGATTTTTTAGATTTTTTTTTTTATTGTACATGCGATGTTGACTATTTTCTCCATATAAGGCACAAGTCTTCTTCAGTCTTAAATATGCGTCCTCAAGTGTACACACATATGTATGTATGCATCTACTATTTGCCTTGCTGTCTTCAACATATGGTGTTTCATTATTGTAGCGCTTTGCACTCGCTGATTACTGTACGACCATTCGAGTAGATTCGTGCCATTTATAGCAATTACGCACATTTTGTGCATATTGGATTTGTCGTAATATTTGTGCCATTGCAGTGTTTTTTTCTGACCCATTGAAATTAATCTAAACGACCATTTAGCTAACGTAATCCATTAGCTATGATGGGCATACCCGTTTAATGTGTGTTAATGAATTTAGATTGAAATTCTAGTCGTATTCATAAATGTAGCGTTTAACTTTCCAGTTGATTATTTGCGTCTGCGATTTGAAGAGATTTTTAACAGATTTCACTTTAACTATTCGAGAAAGGTCACATAGCTGCGAAAAGCTCAACTGGGTGGGCAATCGTTTAATGCAAATCACTGCTGCCTTTTTTCTTTCAAAATTGAAAGTGTTTCCTCAAAAGTGTATCATTTAAATTTATCATTTCGATAAAACGGCAACCGAAACGCTACAAAAGATGCAAAAAGCTTGTGGTGATGGGATCTTATCTCTTACCTCTACTTTGACTTATACGGTTGAAAGAAGATTGTGAAGCAGCCGCCGCAGCCGAATGGTTAGTGCGTGACTACCATTCGGGAGTACGTAGGTTCCAATCGCCGTACATGAAACAGCAAAATGATGTAGAAAAAGTTGTGAAAATAGCGGTCGCCCCTCGGCAGGCAATTGCAAACTCCTGAGTGTAGTGCTGCCATGAAAAAGTTCTCTATAAAAACCATAAAAACCATTTGCCTTTGTATAAATCCTTCTTAGTTTTTATAACTTTCCACTAGTCCAGGAACTCTGGAAGCACCTCTTTCGAAGTATTCTCTCTCTCTATGTTTGCCAGTACTTTTCTTAAATCTTGGCTAACGCACGCATTCTGCACCGCACAAGGCCCTCCTCATCTTTTTTAGGTATTCCACGAATTGAACCATATTTGGATTTCGTCCTAAGAGGGGAAAATGCTAATCAGACCAAGCTTGTGCCATAAATCGAAGTAGCATCTGTAGAGGTAAGAGATGGGTGATGTATATGTAGAACCTCCCGTTTCAGTATTTTTAAGTGAGTATTTATTCCTGCAAATTACGAGAATTTTGCACAAAAATTTACTTCTTCCAACGAACACAAATTTATGAAGAAAGAAAAATTCACTAATTAGGTGTTCTGATTATATTCTCATATGTTCAAGCTTGGTTGGTTGGTTTAAGGGTGACCCCGCATCGGAGTGCCACATAGACCGCAAGTTGGGTCCGTTGTGTTGCCCTAAAGCTCATTATGTTACATGATTTCCCCACCTAACCGAGATTTTTATTGTGGATTTTGGTCAAAAATATTAATTCGTTTCGAGAATTTGATGAGAGATTCGATTTTCAGGTTCGAGAGTACTGAAAGATTGTCAATTGTTGGAGAGCCTAGAAGAGCGAGGCGACTTCTGGCTAGACCGGGACAACTGCACAGCAAATGTCTACTCGATACTTCCTCATCTTCGTCCTCGCAGTATCTGCACAGGTCGTTTTGAGGAACCCCAAGCCGACGTGCGTGAGTGCCCAAAAGGCAGTGGCCGGTGATAAGAGATGTTATATGCCTTAGTTCGTGTTTCGAAAGACTTATAAGGGTTTTTGTCTGTTTCAGATTGTAGGATGGCCAGATTTGTCTGGTCGTAACGCAAGTAGTTTCCACTCGCCACCTCCGATCAGCAATGCTGTGAAATTCTCGATCAATGAGTAATTTACATGTTGAGAGCGGAATGTGGATTGTGGGTAAGTTACTAACATTTGAGTGCGCAGCTCCAGCTCTTGCGAGCTCATCAGCTTTGCAGTTACCTTCGAATCCACTGTGACCCGGTATCCAGATTACTTGGACAGAATTCTGAACACTTATCTCGTTAAGAGATAAGAGACAGGATCGAACCACATCTGAGTGGGTATAAGAGGAGCTGAGTGCTCGAACGGCCGCTTGACTGTCGGTGAAAAAACGGATATCCTCTAGTGATATTCTATTTTCTAAGAGAGTTTTCGCAGCATACCAGATAGCGTATACTTCCGCTTGGAATACGCTACAGTAGTCGGGTAATCTAAATGATAGATTGATGTGAGGGAATTGGAAAAGATTCCAAGTCCCACTTTGCCGTCTTGTTTTGAACCATCTGTATATATAGTCAGAGGGCCGTTGATTTCGGTTAGATTTGTCTTCCATTCTTCCCTAGTTGGGAGTGAACAGGAGAATAGCAAGGGTGGTGATGGAAGACTTACATGATAGTCTATGTCAGAAGAGATAACAGTGTTCCTGTTCAGTATGGTCGAATGGCCAAGATACTTATTCCATTTCGATATAGCATTCATGCGTGTCGCTGCTTTCGCTGCAATCGCTTTGCCAGCCAGATCGATAGGGAACAAGTGAAGCAACGTATTTAGACCCTTAGTAGGTGTTGTACTTAAGCATCCTGTTATCAGGAGGCAGGCTGTTCTTTGAACTCGATCAATTGTGGCTACTCTACACCGTTTTTCGAGTGCTGTCCACCATACAACCACACCGTAGAAGAGTATCGGTTTGATGATCGAGGTATATATCCAATAAATGATCCGAGGTGAAAAACCCCAGGTTTTGCCTATAGCTTTCTTACAAGTATAAAGAGCTATGAAGGCTTTTTTGCATCTGTTTTCGATGTTCAATTTCCAACTCAACTTCCTATCTAGAATAACTCCTAGATATTTAGCTGAATCAGATAGGAGTAATGATTCCCTTTTAAGGTTATTGTTTGCAGTGGAGGAGATTGTTGTTTCCTATTGAAGAGAACAAGATCTGTCTTTGCTGGATTCGCATTTAGTCCGCATTCGGTGCACCATTTTGACAGAATATTGATTGAGCGTTGCATGAGCTCAGTAAGAGTATTCAGGTGTTTGCCTGACACGCAGAGAGCAATATCATCTGCATAGGCTACAACCTTGCAGCCTGCTTTTTCGAGATTTCGGAGCAAACTGTTTACAGCGAGATTCCAGAGAAGGGGTGAAAGTACTCCGCCTTGAGGGGTGCCTTTGACGGCGTACATTCTCATGCGGCTTAACCCAAGCTCTGCAGTGATTATTCTACTTTGGAGCATTTGTTCGATCATCTTTCGGATGGAGTAATTAATACCCAATTTGGCAATTTCAGACAAAATAGCGTTGGGTTCAATATTATTGAAAGCACCTTCTATGTCCATAAATGCGACAAGAGAGTACTCCTTATTGTGAAGGGAAGTTTCCACTGTTTGCACCAGTGAATGAAGTGCCGTTTCAGTCGATTTCCCTTTAGTGTAGGCATGTTGTGCCTCTGAGATCAACTTAGTATCAAGTTGGGTTTTGATTTGCTCATCTAAGACTTTTTCAAAAGCTTTTAAGCAAAAAGAGGTTAGGCTAATGGGCCTGAAGTCGTTTGGTTTACAGTGTGAAGGCTTCCCCGTTTTCGGAATGAATACTACCTTCGATTTCTTCCAAATTGTCGGAAGATAAGACAGATTTAAACACTTGTTAATGATCCTGGTTAACCAAGGCAGTAGAATTTCTAGTCCTTCTTGAAGTTCTGCTGGAATGATGTTGTCAGGACCTGGCGATTTAAATTTTTTAAAGCTTAGTATTGCTGTAGAGATGCTATTAGAGCTGATTAGATCTGATCTATTCCCATAATTACTCTGAAAAGTGCTGGGAAGTGCAGGTAAGTTGGCAACACAGCCTGGAAAGTGAGATTCTAGAAGTATTCTAAGAGTGTGGTCAGTTGAAGTAGTCCAAGTTCCATCTTGAGTCATGATAAAACTGGGAGAGACTGGGTTTGAAGCAAGAATCTTGCGTAGTCTGCTTACTTCTGAGGTGTTCTCTAATTCTTGAGTGTACGATCGCCAGGATGTGCGTTTTGCACTTCTGACAGCTTTCTTAAAGTCTTTGAGACATTGTCGATATTCTTCCCATTCGTCTGTTACTTTAGATTGGTTAAAGAGTTTCCGAGTTCGAGCTTACTTTGAAATATTTGATCGTACTAGTGGATCTCCAGGCCACCTCAGCGGCGCGATTTGCAGAGACCCTAAACAAAAGTATGTACATATAAGTAAATGTTCTCGAGGTGGATTGCGATTTTTCTGGGTATTACAATCACAATTCGATTTCGGACTTCGCTTTCTTTAACAGTTAAGGGGAATAGGTCAATGGGTCTAGCAGTGTCTTACTGCACCTGTACCGAATTTTTTTTATGTCTGCCATTTTTCAACCTTTGTCTTGTGCAGGCCATCAACAGTAGCAGATGAAGTATCTGATTTCCCTATTGAGCCTCCAAATGCTGCTTTTAAGTGCATTTCGTACCTCCAATAACTGATTTGCTTGTTGTAATTGCGAGTTAAAAATTTCTTTTGAAGTGAAGTGCCTGTATTCCAAAACACATCGGAATGCGTTTTACTGTTGCGGTGAGCAAATATTTAGAGAAACAATTTTTGCTTCCTTTCACCTTCTGGGGTTATCATTGCTGCTTTTATCAAATGATAAGATACGGTTATGTGTGGTACATTAGTTGCCATGTTGGTTGTTAAAAAAACATGAAAAATTTGTTTACGAACGGTAGCGCGATACAATCAATACCAGTTGGCTGGTTGGTAGGCTGGATCTCTTTGTACACAAAAAACACTTAGTGTAATGAGTACACGTCGCATAAAAATTATGAAATAAATCATGGAGAGTTGCAAAAAACAGGCAAAAATGCAAAGCAAATAAAAAAAATAAATAAAAAATAAAATAAAAGAGTAAAAAACAATACAAAAAAATATATAATGCAAATAAAATAATATATAAATAAAATAAAACAGTAAAAAAGAAATTGAAAAAAAAATTTAAAAGTAAAAAATTTAAATTAAAAAGTATAAGCATAAGTAAAAAACATAATATAAATAAAATAAAAAACTTTAGAAACCAAAAACTGAAAAAAAATTGGAATGTAAAAAAAATTAATGAGAAAAAAATTTAACTAGAGTATAAATAAGATAAAACAAAATTAAAAAAAAGTGCAGAAAAAATTAAAAAGTAAAAAAAAAAAATTAAATGTTAAACATTAATGGGGGAAAAAATTAAAAAAAAAGAATATAAATGAAGTAAAAAGAAAGTTAAAGAAAAGTGCAAACAAAATTAAAAACTAAAAGTGAAAAAAAATTAGATCAATAAACAAAAACATTAATAAATAAAAAATATTCTCAAAAATAAAAAGTAAAACAAAAAAAAAATAAATAAAAATAGAAAAAAAATTAAAAATAAAATAAAATTAAAAGAAAAATAAACACAAAGTTTAAAAGATGGAACAAAGTAGAAACTAAAAAATAAAAACAAAATTGAAATGCCAAAAAGTTAATGAGAAAAAAAATTAAAAAATAGAATAAAAATAAAATAAAAAGAGAATTTAAAAAGTGAAACAAATTAGAAACTAAAAGTAAAAAACAGTTTTAATCAAAAAACATAAAAATTAATACGTAAAAAATATACACAGAAATAAAAAGCAAAAAAAAAAAAATAAATAAAATAGAAATAGTCAAAAAAAAATTAAAAACTAAAACGTAAAAAAAAATTTAATTGTAAAAAAATGCATGAGAAAAAAATTTAAAAAATTAGCATAAATGAAATAAAAAGAAAATTAAAGAAAAGTGAAAACAAAATTAAACACTAAAAGTAAAAAACAGTTAAATAAAAAAAAACAATAATAAATAAAAAAATATTCACAAAAATAAAAAGTAAAAAAAAATTAAACAAAATAAAAAGTAAAAAAAAAAATTAAATAAAATACAAAGTAAATGAGAACAATAATTTGAAATAGAATATAAATAAAATAAAAAGAGAATTTAAAGAAAAGTGAAACAAATTAGAAACTAAAAGTAAAAAAAAAGTTAAATTAAAGACTAAGAAATTAAGTAAAAAATATATCAACAAAAAAGCAAAAAAAAAAATTTAAAGTAAAAAAAAACAACGAAAGTGAAACAAATTAGAAACTAAAATTAAAAAAAAAGGTTAAATTAAAGACTAAGAAATTAAGTAAAAAATATATCAACAAAAAAGCAAAAAAAAAAATTAAAAGTAAAAAAAAAACAACGAAAGTGAAAAATAAAAAAATAGTGAATTCAATGCCAAGCGACACCGTTTTACGTTGCAAAAGTAACTATGAAATTTTTTTTATTTTCGCAATTTTTAGTTCATAATTTGTTTACCACATACAGGGTGCGCCATATAGCGTTTGCTTTTTGAACCACCTATTTTTTTGAGAATGGTAACACAAATGACATGTCAAATGTGTTCATAATTTACTTAAAGGTTTGACATTTACGAAATGGGACGCTATACGCTTGAACAAAATTGGGAAATATTGAAAACCTATTTCCAAAGTGGTGAGTCTTCTTCTTCTTTTTTGATGAAGCTCATTTTCACATCGGTGGCTACGTCAATAAGCAAAATTGTCGGATTTGGTGCTCAGAAAATCCACACGTTACTGTAGAGAAGCAAATGCGTCCACAACGAGTCACTGTTTGGTGCGGTTTTTGGTCTGGCAGCATCATATGGCGATTTTTTTTTTTCGAAAATGAGCGAGGAGCTGCGGTTACAGTAAATGGCGAGCGTTGCCGTGACATGCTCAACGAGTTGTTTCCAAAAATTGAAGAGGATGACATGGACGACATTTGGTTTGAACAGGACGGTGCAACTTGTCCCACTGCCAAAGTTACACTCGAACTTTTGGCTACCGTTTTTGAGAACCGAATAATCAGCCGAAATTCCGATATCAATTGGCCGCCTCGGAGCTGTGATTTAAGCCCGTTGGACTATTTTTTGTGGGGAGCCGTTAAGGAGAAATGCTAAACGGGCTCTGGGTCAAAGAAGTTGGCCTCAGAGCCCATCTTAGCTAAGGAGTCAGAGGTCTCGTTTCCCAAGATTTCCCAAGGCTGTTATGACTACCGACATAGCTCAGCATAGATTGACAGGACTCGACTACCCCTGATGTGGTTGGGGGATTGTCTAAGGCCATGAGCGCAGCTTGGCTGTCGCTGCAGACACATATAGATCTGCCTCTCCATCGGTTTTCCACAACAAAGTTCATCGCTTCTTGAACCGCATACACCTCCGCTTGAAACACAAAATGCATGCATTCCAAGAGCAAAGTGCAGTTTTGTCCCGCTGGATTCCACGTAGACCCCAGAGCCGGAGCCATGCTCGGCCCTGGAGCCATCCGTGAAAATGCGAAAACAGTGTTTGCCGGGCTTATTTTCTGAGTTTGACCACGACTGAGCCTCTGGCAGCACTACACTGTAACTCTTTTCGAGTACGACTCTCGATGGCATGGAGTCAAGGGGCATGGAGAGAATCGTTGGATCGAAATCCATGCCTACTCTGTTTTCCAATGCCAGACAGGGGCCGTACCAGTTCCCATTGTGTTTCAGCCTGCAGGCGTCTCCTTGGATGACAGCATCAAGTGGTGGCAAACCAATCAGAGCATCTAATGCCGGGCCTGGTCGTACGATTTTATTTCTTCACTTATTTTTTTTTAAATTATAGTAAATTTTGCCTTTTTTATTATTTTTGTTTATTTCTTGGGAAATACTCTACGCGTTTGCTACAATTGGCTGCCAATAAAATTCCAATTTTTGAGTCAATCTACAAAATTTCAGTATGCGCTCATTTAGTACGGGGCAATCAAGCTTTGATACTTATCGAACGCCCCTCGTATACTTCAGGATTGCCACATTTATAAGATTGACTTGCGCGATAAGAAATCAAAGAGAAGAGGAAACGTATAATAATTTATGTCATCAAACTGTCGGTCAGCAATGACAGTTATAAGTAATGTTGCGTGGCAATGATAAAGAAATATTCACAGAAACAATTTTTTTTATATTATAGCAGATATTTAAAGCACATTCTGTATATATGTGCATGTTTGTATGTACATAAATCAACTTCAAATCGCTGGACAATGACTCATTTATTGCCGACTTGATTTCTTCATTGGCTTGTCTAGGTGTTTACACCGCTACTTATTCTCCTACAGAGTGTCATGCACTATGTGTTCTCCTCATCAACACCTACAGGCGCACAATGCGAGATCAACTTGACTATTCATTAGGTAAACATACATGCGCACGTATGTCATATGGTGATAAATTTCCGAATCATCTCGATTATTATGTCAATAACATCTAATGTACCGTTAAATGTAAATATACATATGTCGCTTTAGACAACGGAAATGTGTTAATAAGACGCGTCAAGTCAAACAAGTTTTCTGATTGTGATTTTTTTATTTAATTTTCAACAAAGCTCCGAACAGCTGTATTAGGCTTGGTTTTTTGTTGTTGAGGGCTAGAATTTTCGCTTATTCAGTCATTTCACGTAGACACGTGGAATGCGTCGCTTATCATACACCCAACAGCTGTTCTACTTAACAGGTTCATTATTCTCTCCAGAGACGCAATATTCTATAAAAGAGAGAATTTTTTCTCTATAAATCATGGCGTGCATTCCCTATAAGGAGAAAATGCGTAACAACTTCAGGGGGAAAAAGTACCGAAAATCAAGGAGAATTTTGAACTACTGCAAACTTGCTTATTATATTAAAATTTAAAAATATGTAAATTGGTTTTTTTTTTGAGAATTTTTTTGAATTTTTATAAATCTTGAACAAAGTTTGCAACTCAAATTTATTATGGTCTTTGTTTTAGAATGAAAAGTATATAAAAGTATATAAAAAATTATTGGAGTTAAGAAATACAAAAGTAAATGGCCCTAGCTTGATGGTGCCTTTATAATAATTTCGGACGGGTTTCTATCAAAAACTATCAGCGTAAAGAAACTACAAAGTTACACCCAATTACTTCTAATATGCGCAGGTGCGGGCTAACTGCTGTGCTGATTCATTGCGGTCAATGACTACGTGACCGGAGTCACGTAATCCAGTTTTTACGTGGTGTATTTGTAGTGGCATCCATCTGTTCCTCACTGCGCATCTACATAGTTTTGATTTCCTCTTTCGATTGTTCACTACACTGTTCCAGTCAACTGTTGTTTTAACAGGCAAATTAGAAAAAATATATTGAAAAGTTAAAAAACTATAATAATTACATATTGAAATAATAAAAAATTGAAACTTAAAAAAAATATATATGTATTGAAAATTAAAAAAAAATTATTGAAAATTAAAGAAAAAATTACATATTGAAATAAAAAAAATTGAAAATAAAAAAAACATATGTATATTGAAATAAAAAAAAAAAATTTTTTTAAATTAAAAAAGAAGTTGATTAAAAGTAAAAAAAAAACAAAGAAAAAACAACAATTATTTTAATTACATTGTTTAGATAACTTAAGTTATTATCACCTGTATTGAAAATTAAAAAAAAAACAATTATTGAAAATTAAAAAGAAAAATTATTGAAAATTAAAAAAAACCACATATTGAAATAAAAAAAAAACATTTTTTTGATAATTAAAAAAGAAATTGATTAAAATGCGCTATATGGTATGCTGCGAAAACTCTCGTAGAAAACAGAATATCACTAGAGGATATCCGTTTTTTCACCGACAGTCAAGCGGCCGTTCGAGCACTCAGCTCCTTTATACACACTCAGATGTGGTTCGATCCTGTCTCTTATCTCTTAACGAAATAAGTGTTCAGAATTCTGTCCAAGTTATCTGGATACCGGGTCACGGTGGATTCGAAGGTTACTGCAAATCTGATGAGCTCGCAAGAGCTGGAGCTGCGCAATCAAATGTTAGTAACTTACCCACAATCCACATTCCGCTCTCAACATGTAAAGTGATCATTGTCGAGAATTTCACAGCATTGCTGCTCGGAGGTGGCGAGTGGAAACTATTTGCGTTACGAGATTTGTCTATCTGGCCATCCTACAATCTGAAACAGACAAAAACCCTTATAAGTCTTTCGAAACACGAACTAAGGCATATAATATCTCTTATCACCGGCCACTGCCTTTTGGGCACTCACGCACGTCGGCTCGGGGTTCCTCAAAACGTCGTGTGCATATACTACGAGGACGAAGATGAGGAAGTATCGAGCAGGCATTTGCTGTGCAGTTGTCCCGGCCTAGCCAGAAGTCGACTCGCTCTTCTAGGCTCTCCAACAATTGATAATCTTTCAGTACTCTCGGACCTGAAAATCGAATCTCTGATGAGGAAATCATATAACATAATGAGCTCTAGGGCAACACAACGGACCCAACTGCGGTCTATGTGTCACTCCGATGCGGGGTCACCCTTAAACCAACCAACCATCCAATTGATTAAAATTAAAAAAAAAAAAAACAAAAAAAAAAAACAATTATTTCAATTACATTGTTAATATAGCTTAAGTTATTATCACCTGCATTGAAAATTAAAAAAAAAAAATATTGGAAATTAAAAAGAACAATTTATTTCAACCCCATTGTTAATAAAATTCTGGTTATTATCGCTTTATTATTTCTCTTTAAATTATTGAAAATGAAAAAAATATATATATTGAAAATTACAAAAAAAAAATGCATTGAAAATTAAAAAAAAAAACATTTTTAATTAAACAAAAACAGTTATTGTAAAACCATTTTTAATAAATCTTTAATTATTATCGCCAATTTGCAAACTGCTCCTGGCTAGAGCTGGGCATGTGCAAAAAAGGTGTTGAATTGTTTTCAACATCTCCTCATTTCTACAGCTACGACAGAAATCATGCGTGTAAACGCCTAATCTCTTTGCATGATTTCCTATGAGACAATGTCCTGTGAGGGCCCCTACTAAGGTCCTGATTTGAAGTCTATTCAGTTTTATAATACTCTTGGACAGGCGTAAATTTAGCCTTGGCCATGTTTGCCTAGCAATTTCACAGGTGTTAACGCTAATCCATCTCTGATTTGTAGACCTGATTAATGCGTCCTTAATGAGAAGCTTACAAGTTGCGAGAGGTATCTCCATAAAATTACTTATGTCTGGCAAACAGGTACCTTCTCTTGCAAGTTGGTCTGCCCTACAGTTCCCTGGTATATCTCTGTGGCCTGGAACCCAGCACAAGATTATACGATATTGTTTGGCCATCTCATTGAAAGATTGGCGACAACGTAAGACACTCCTTGATGTTGTTTGGAATGCATCCAGGGCTCGTAGGGCAGCTTGGCTGTCTGATAGAATGCAGATATCCGTTGATGATATTCTGTTTATCTTTAGCCATTTTAAGGCTTCATGAATAGCGTTTATTTCCGCTTGAAAAACACTACAGTAATCCGGTAGTTTAAAGGATTCACTAATAGAAAGCTCTTCGCAAAATAACCCTGATCCTACACCGGTATCCATTTTAGACCCGTCCGTGTAGATCTTAACGGGTGTGTTGGGTGTTGGATCTTCTTCAAACCATTCCAGTCTAGAAGGGATTTTCTTTTTTTATACATAAAACAATTATTTTGATTATTAACAGTTAATAATTTTTGTTATAATTATTATTGAGCGCAAATAATTTTTTTTACTTTGCATGCAAGTTTTTTAAGCAAAAATCAGCTGTTGAGAGAAGAAAAAATTGAGAAAGAAAAAGAAAACCGTGAGCCGTAAAAGAGTCAAAGTTTAACGCGCCCTTTAAATCTTCTGAATCTGAAAAACAGCTCTGCACTTCCAACTTAATTTCAATTAAAACTACGATTATGTGATATTTATTTAACGGGAGTTTGAGCACTTCATCCTAATTTTGTGTACACGAACGTCATGCGTTGTCGTTTTAACGAATGATTTATTTCAAACCCATACTAAAATGATCATGCACATAAATAATGGTCCCAAAGGATTTTGTTTTTATGTTAACTAATTTTGAATCAAAATGAAAAAACACCTACAATTTGATCCCTTTTATAACTTCAAAATTCGTTAAAAACAAACGATGTTAACATGAAAAAGCTCGAAAATAAGAACGCGCATCGCCCTTCTGGCCGAAAGCACTGAAAAACCGGCTCGAATAGACAGCTCGGTCGGTGTTTCTACAATTCACATCTCTATCGCAACCTAAGTTACGATTGCAATGGCACACTTGGCCGCCTATATACTTTTACTCAATTTAATTTAATTTTAACTTAATTCTTTTATTTGCTCTTATTCTAGCTTTATTAACATTATTATATCTTCATTTCATTTGTTTTTATTTTTCTTCTTCTATTTCTCTTCCGTATTTTTATTTATATTCCCTTGACTTCCTCCAACTTCTTTGTTGCTATTTTTATTCTCATCCTATTAATATTTTCACATTAATTCCATCACTCACTTATGCATCTCTTTATTAAGTGCTCGTTATTGAGCTCAATTTCCAACAGCTCAGAAATCACCTTGCACATACTCGTATGTACAAAATGGGGCTTTTTATTGCTCTATTTTTGCTGTCAATCCTTCATGAGTCACAGTCGGTAGTCTCTCCATCCCGTGTACATATGTCACCAAACAAACTCCATGGTCCCCACCCACCCACAAGTTCAATTCGCTAAACATCCAGTGCATTCATTGCCATCGATTGACACTTGTTTGAAATTCCAATGAAATTGTAGATCCACTTGTCTCTGCGACGCCGCATACATACACACACACACACACACCCATACCTACTTGATTCACAAATGCTTTTCGTGCGTCTACTACCCGATCTGGCGGTTCGATTATCGTTGATGGTTGCCGAGTAAATGAACGTCGGCGTAGTCGTCTTCGATTTTGGTCTGCATCACGTGCTTCTAAGTCTGTTCGTATGTTCATTTATATGAATGTGTGCATGTCTGTCTGCATTTTCGCGCTACAGTAGCGGACTCATGCATTTGTATTCTCTTCACTAAAATGCCTAGTAGACTAGTGCTGGATCGGCCGATTGTTGCATGCTCGGAGTTCGCGTTCAATTACCAATCTAAGATTTTTGCTAATTTATTTCAGATTTTGAGCTTTAGAAAAATGCGATCAGAGATTTTAGGCTTGATTTCTCGTACAGGCAAAATAGTTGTTTTAATTTTTCTGTTATTTACATGCAGATGCCTGTGTTCACAATAATAGTAGCGCAATACAAAGTTTTAACTATTTACTTTTTTTTTATTTTTATTTAATTCAATTTTATTTTTTAATAATATTTTTTCGGCATGTTTCTTCAAAGATTTCATAAAAACGCTTACAACCAAGTTACATAAAAATTTTCTAATGAGCTAAGCTAACTTTTTTTACCATGGCAAATGGTGCTTTGGAGCGCAGCTGCTTTATAGGGGCGAGGATTTCTTTAGTCGCGGAATTATAAAATTGCCTTTAATGACAAGAAGTATGTTGTTGTTGTTGTTGTTGTTGTTGTAGCAGTTCCTTTCCCCTGTCAGTGTAACGTAATCACCGGTCGTCTTCGTCTAGCTCATCTAACGGTAGGCCCAGGAAACTAGCTGTTTCAACGAGTTGGGTCCAGAGGGAGAGGGGTGTTAGATGAGTGGATTTAATAGGGCATGTGAAAAGGTGGTTAGTGTCGTGCGGGGTGCCTTCACATGCCGGACATATGTTTAGTATGTCGGGGTCGATTCTGGATAAGTAGGAGTTTAACCTGCTACAATATCCAGAACGTAATAAATCGGGGAAGTTGGAGCTCTTCGTCTGCGATTGATGGTGGTTGGACTCCGATAACGGCATTCGGGGATCGGGAGGTTAAGAAGGTGGTGAGGGTCTCCCGATGAATGTCGTTTATGGCCTGTCTGTACACTGTCCGATCCAGTAGCTGTCTGTCTGTTTTGTCTAGGATCTCGTCCGCGTAGTTGAGGAAATGCCTCCTGATGTGCTGGGGAGGTAGCTCAGGCTCGAGCAGGTGTCTGCATGGGTGAGGCCAGCGGTAACACCCAAGCAGAAACTGCTTACTGAGCAGTTTGTTTTGCTCCTTAACAGACAGCATTTTGGCCTCATTATGTAGATGTTGTATAGGGGACATCAGGAGGCATCCTGTCACGGTCCTTAATGCAGTGTTTTGGCAGGTCTGAAGCTTCGCCCACTGCGAATCACTGGTTCCAGGCGACCAGACAGGCACAGCATGGTTTAGAACCGGTCGGCCTATTGCTTTCAAAGTCGACAGCAACATTTCTTTTGTCTTTGCCTCAAGTGCTGCCGGCAAGCGACTTGAGAACCTTGTTGCGATTCTGTACTTTAGTTGCAATAGCGGTTGTATGCGCTGAGAAGGAGAGCAAGCTGTCAAAGGCAACTCCCAAAATTTTGGGGTTGTTAACCGTCGGAATTTGTGTATCATCGACTTTCACCTTGAGTTGTAGCTTGACCTCCTTTGTCCAGGTGGTGAAAAGGGTCGCCGTGGACTTAATGGGGGAGAGTTGTAAATTCCTCGCAGTGAAGAAGCGAGAAAGGCTGGCGAGGTAGCGAGTAGGACCAGGGAGACTCCCTCTGGTGACTGGAGGAGTTTCGAAATATAGACATTGAAAAGCAAGGGTGAAAGGGCACCACCCTGCGGTACACCTTGCTTTATTTTCCTGATGATTTTAGATGTTTGGTCTCGGAATATCACCGAAGAATGACGACCACTCAGGTAGTTCGCGGTCCACCTCTTCAGCCCTGGCGGGAGTGTCGACTGTAAAATGTCATCTAGTAGCGTGGCGTGGCTGACTGTATCGAAAGCCTTTTTTAGATCCAACGCTACTAGGACAGTCCTCTCGCAGAGACGGTTTTGGTTGAGGCCGCGGTTTACCTGGGTGTTTATGGCGGTGAGTGCCGTGGTGGTGCTGTGCACTCTTCGGAAACCATGCTAGTGCGAGGCTGGGGTCAGGTGTTTCTTAAAGAGTGGGAGTAGAAGGGCCTCAAAGTCTTCACTACTGGGGAAAGGAGAGTTATCGGGCGATAAGACTCCCCTTGGTTGGCGGGTTTCCCAGGTTTCAGTAGTGGGACAACTCTCCCTAATTTCCACTTATCAGGAATGATGAGAGTGGCCATAGACAGGTTGAAGACCTTGGTGAGATATTATTCTCCCAATGGACCCAGCTTTTTCAGCATCAGCATGTTTAATCCGTCAGGGCCAATGGCTTTGGATGGTTTCATGTGTTTGATGGCCCCCTGAACATCATCGCTGGAGAAAGCAAGTGGCGCGCTGTTGTATGTCAGTTTGTGCAGCCGTCTGGTGGCACTACGTTTGGATCTGTCGGCCGGAGGATGCAGAATAAACTGCCGGCTAAAATAGCACGCGACAAAAAGTATCGAATAGAGCGGTGCAAAGTTGATCTAAATCGGATAATTATTACTGTATTCATTTCATGATCGAAATACAACGAAAAAATACTCAACACTTTTTACTTGACCTAAAATGTGTCATAAAAATCCTACGAATAATTAGAAGAAAAATAAAAAAATGCAACTTAATGTTTTTTCATACTTTAAAATCAACATCATCAAGAACTGCATCAAAAAGTGTAAAAATAGTTGTTGCCATATATAAAAGGTTGCATTAATTGCTTTCAATTAATCTGCTATTATAAATTGCAATGCAAATAAGCTCACATTAAAAGTATTTTTCCACTTACAGCAACTTTGTCTCACAAATGTAGTATTATTGTATACACATTTCAGTATTAATTGGTTATTAAACAGTACTATTTTCAGCTTTTATGTTTTTTATATTTTTTTTCAAATTTTTTTTGTTTTTAATATTTTTTTTTAGTATTTCTTTAAATATTTTTTTTAATACTTTTTTTTAATATTTTTTTTTAACATATATTTTTTCAATGTATATTTTTTTATTATGATTTTATAATATTTCTTTTTTAATATTTTTTTTTAATATTTTCTTTTTTAATATTTTTTTTTAATATTTTTTTTTTATATTTTCTTTTTTAATATTTTTTTAATCTTTTGTTTTAATATTTTTTTTTTAATATATATATATTTTAATATTTTTTAAATATGTTGTTTTTGTGTTCAAGAGCATATTCTACTCAATATATGTGCACTTTTTTCTCATTTTATTAATTCGATCTCTTAAAAGTCTAAAATGTACTAAACTAATGGAACTGCAGTCAATTTAATTTAATAGTCTGGAAAAATGTTTTTCTACTATTGTTTGCACAATATTTTCATTTCCAATCATCGCTATCCGGAGGAGAAAATGGGGTAAACCACAGACCTGTATTAATGGTCGACAGCCATTTTCTTCGTTGGTGCATGGCTTAATAACAGAGTTTTTATGCAAAGCTTTTTTATTACATTTTACATCATTTCATTTTATTTAATCTGTGGTTACAGAACCTTACGTCCTCTAGTCTGCAAAATAGAGATAAGACTTAAAAGTAGTTATCCATTTCAATTTCATTTCCATTCCTTTAGTTTACGACATGACCGGTGAATCTTACTGATTCGAGGTATACAATTTTACTTACAACCAATGTAAATGTTAATAGCATCTCCCTTAAAAGGGGCAATAGAAATTAACAGTACATAGCAGCGTCATTGGAAGATTTACAGGCAGATCTTAGAGATGAAAAATCAACAAAGTTATTTTTAAGATTTTATTATAGGTACCTGGAGCATCTTCTATGCTACGGTCCGGCTCTCTCGAAAACTGGACTATATACTATCTGGGTGCTCTCAGTTTTGAAAGACTAGAATGTACCCCTGAAATGGACTTTGAGCGACTCCTAAAACTAGCGAACAGTACGCACATGTTGTTATTGTTGTAGCAGCATAAACATTCCCCATACATATACAGGGAATGCTGCTGGCCGGATATAAATCCATGTCGTTCCGGTTACGTAGAACCGACTGTCGTGGGAACATCTTGAGTGATGGATATTTTCACTAAATAGGACTCTGATCTGGTATCGCTATGCACCAAATGGATTCTGCGTGCGTCGGCCATCCAGTATAACCTAACCTAACCTATATGCACTCCAAAAGTGCTCTAGCTATAGGTGAAAGAGAAGCATAATTGGCTGTTGAATTGAATTTTGTATGCGAAGAGCTTTGCTGGGTATATTTAAACTAATCAGCTCGAGAAGCTCAAAACAGTCGATAGAACCATCTTTACCTCCTAAACGAACATAAAAGTCTGGATTATTCTTTTGGTTTCAAGTGTTTTTAAAGTAATTAACAAGTGGCGCTAACTAATTAGTTGAAGAAATGCAGGCGCGCCCAGCCATTGCCTGACTCCAAACAGTAGATACTCGTATAATCACCATAAAATTCGGCTAATATTTATTGGCTACTCCTATTCGTCCTCTATTTATTGTCGCGGAAAAATGCTATTAACAAAAAATTTTTTTATTATTTTGGTGCTTTATGTTATCTCTAATTTTATTGCATAAATATAAATTCCAACTAACAATTTGGTATTTTTCTTCATTTCTTTCCAGGTAAACATTGAAAAATTCAATTAGGATTTGGCCTAAGGTAACCAATACGATTTATTTTACTCTAATTACTTTTCTTTATTTTACTTTATATTTGTTACACTATTTGAGAAGTGCATATGAAATACGATAAAAAAATGTATTAATCTAACAACTCAGTTTTACCTTTAGGAATTGTTAGTTTTTGCTATTTTAAAATAAATAAATCAAATGCAAAATATAAATTTTCAGCGATTTTTTTGTTTCATTTCATAGCGTTTTTCCAGCCATTCTTGGGAAAAAGCATTGGTGCAGTGCACTTTTACGATGCCGTCCACCACGCTTTTACCCTCGAATGTCGGCGCGTCTTTCGACTGACCGATAGCTTTCCAAAGTTAGCTGTCAACATAGTCTTTTTGCTCTTTGGACAGTAGAGCGTCTTGTTCGTCGGTATGTATCGCTACCGTTGTTGTTGTTGTTGTTTTAACAGCATTGGTAGCCCTGTCAGTGTAGGCATATCACCGGTCATCTTCGTCTAGCTCATCTAGGGGTAGGCCCAGGAAACATCGACAGGTTGGGTCCAGAGGGAAAGGGGTGTTAGATGAGTCGGTTTGAGGGTGCATGTGAAGAGGTGGTTAGTGTCGTACGGGGTACCTTCACATCGCTACCGTCATTGCCTTTGCTGCCACTCTCGCGAATGATTCGCCAGACACGTTGACGGAAGAGTGTCACTCGACATTTGAGGTCCCTTAACCTTTGCCTTTTCAGGTAAAGGTTTATCTGCCTTGGATTGGGTCGACGATGCAGGCATTTCCGACTTCTGTCTCTCGACTTTTCTCTTCTTTACCTTTCTCCTCTTCCCGGTCGTTGCACAGCCACCGCTTCGGCTCCGAACGAGGAATCCTCTGTTCTATCGCGCTTCCCCCTTTTCCATTCCACATGTGTTGAAGTTGACGGAGCTTGAGTACTTGTCTTAGCTAATGCTTCGACTTTCTTCGTCTTCTGTCTTCTTCGTTTAATCTGCCTTGCGGATAGACTGGCACCTGCGTTCGAATCTCCAATAACTTCAGTCTTTCTACCGGTACTTTCCGGATTCGCACCAGGTTTAACCGTTGTCAAAGAGTTACTCGATACCAGAGATCCATTTGAGTTTACTGAGAGATTATCCGTCCTCTCCACATCCTCGACAATTTGTTCAGTTGCTTCGGTTCGTTTCGATGTCGGTGTATCGCTCTCACCCACTCGGCTCTCCATTGACATAGGCAATGTGCCATTTTTCACCACTAGTAGTGCGCTTCTTCCGGAACTCTAGATGTCAGTTCCGGTCATAAGGGAATGTGGGGTTTGGGCCTGCACATCTGATGCCTGAGCCGCCGATTGCTCGACGAGAGGATTTCAAAAAAGTTTTTACATATTTTTTTTTATTTTTATTATTTTATTCAAAAGTATGGACGTATGCCGGTCATGAGCGTGTCAGCACAGAATTGCTTTATTGCTTGCCCCTGCTCGGTATTTGAGTGTGTCGCATATCCACATCTGTGTATGTACATACATACATACATCCATACATGCATACATACATCGACTATTATTTTTAAGCACGCAAATTGCCACTAGAATTAGAATAAATAAAAAATTGGATAATAAAAATGTAATAAGTTGTTATTAATTTGACAAAATACATTAAAATTGCGCTGCCACACTTTGTCAACAAAGGGGATCAGAAAGGTCAAGCGCCCCAGAGTGTTTCGCTATTTTTGTATATATGATTTTTTTTAATATATTTTTGTATTTTTTTAAGTTTTTTTTTTTGCATAATTTCTTTTTATATTTCCCCATAATTTATTGCACGCTCGCATATTACCACTCGCAAATAGGCATACGCACACACACACATATGTACCTACAATAATAGATTAATTTAATTGGAAGCGCACTTGGATATGTAATTAAATTTTAATTGACATGGCGTGCAGCAAATTATTGTCGCGAAAATAAATAAAAATTAAAGAATACGTGTCGAAAAATAAACAGCCAATTGGTGCTGGGGCTGTGTGTATTTTAAGTAAAAAAAATGTTTTTTCTTTTTTGCCTTCACTTCACTGATCCATTCCACCTGCCATTTCCTTTTCTGTCATCAAGTGCGCTCGTTATTCAGCGCAGAGTGTCTCTTGAGCGCGCGATCTGCTATGAAACTGCGGTGCCCTTAGTATTTTTTGCAAATCAGAAAATATAGCAAACTTTACATGACTAATGGCCATAGCTGAAAGGTCAAAAGGATAGTCAGAAAATAGAACACCGTTAAAATATGTATGTATGTATACACTCGTACGTGCGGAAAAAGTAGGCGCCAGAAATATACTTACATACTTACGCGCATATCGACTATACCAGCATTGCTGAGAATCGTACATGAAAAGGGTGGTCAGAAAACATTTTTTTCATCTGCGCACCGCTTGCTGCTGCCACATGATTGCCTTTTTACTCCGTGCATCAGCAAATCAGGCGCATGCGATTTACTTTAGCTTTTACACTTCGCACAAATACGAATTTGTAGGCACTTTTTCCAACCACCTACTCCTTGGTTTCTTTGTTTGTTTTCTCCGCTTTCTGGCGGTGGTGTGGTTTGCTTTGCTTGTATAAGCAGAAAATAAATAAAAACACTAACAACAAACAATTTACGTTTACATAATCTCGACAAGTTTATAACTTTTCATGGTTTTATGAGTGTGTTGGTGTGCGTGTGTGTTCGTAGCGACTATGTGTCTGCAGAATGCCTGTAGGCGCCTGACTATCCATAAGTTTTCTCACTTCAAGTTTCATTTCTATGTTGAAGGCTACGCGCGGGCTGACTTTAAGAAATGTCTGCTGTGTAAAATAGGGTTTTAAAGCATATGGAAAAAGATGCATACAGTGGCGTGCATTCAATTAGCAATGCAAGATTTTGACCAGTTTTGACTTGTTTTTAATAATTATCAATTTTTAATAAAAATATAATTCATTCTAATTACTACTGCAAATGTGATATGAATCAAAGTTTGAAACTTTCCACCAGATTTATAAAAAAACGACGAACTTTCATGAAATGCAGCTTGAAAAAAAAAAAATTGGGTACGCAGTTTTATGATCCATTAAATTTAGTATAGTAAAGTGCATGTTTGTAGCCTAAAATGCTTAACTACATATTTCTGGTTATAAATAAATTTGTATGTAGAGTAAAGAAATAAGGAATGCATAAACTTTGCCGACTTTTAAGCACACAAACAACGTTAAATTACCTGATTTCGGTCTGACCAAATCCTTTTTTTCATTGTTCGTAAGCGGCCGACCGGTGCCACTAGATCCCGTGGGTGCGGAATGCAGACCAGAGCCGGGTGTACCGCAACCGCTGACGCCGGTTGACCTGAAAATTTGAAATACACTCATTCTCATCAATTCATTTGCGAAAAATAAGAAATAAAAGAGAAATATCAATGAAATAGAAGGAGCAGATGGAATAAAATAAAATTACGTTAAGTTAACTTAAATTAAATAAAGTTAGGCCAAATAGAATCTAAAAAAAATAATTAAAATAAAAAAAAATAACAAATAAAAAAACAACACTAAATTAAATAAAATAAAATAATAATAATAATTAATAAAAAACAAAATAAAAATAATATAAACAGAAATAAAATAAATTCAAACGAATGATAAAATGAAATAACGCAAGTTAATAAAAACTAAACAAAATAAAATAAATGAAATTACATCAAATTAACTAAAGTAAAATAGGAAGTGAATTAAAAAAAATATATATATAAAAAAATAAGATTAAATAAAAAACTCAAAATTAAATAAAATTAAATCGAGTTTAAAAAATGAAATAAAATGAAATGAAATTAACAAAAATAAGATTAAAAAAAATAATAAATAAAATAATAAAAAAATATAAATTAAATTGAAATAAGTTGAATAAAATAAACTTAAATGAAATAAAGTTAAGTCAAATGCAGTTTAAAAAAAGTAAAAATTAAAAAAAGGAATGAATTAAAATTAAAAAAAAAAATCAAAGAGAAAACATTAAATTAAATTAACTTAAATAAAATAAACTGAAGAGAATGATAAAATGAAACAATACAAATCAATAAAAAATAAATAAAATAAAATAAATGAAAAGTAATTGAATTACATCAAATTAAGTAAAGTTCAAGATGAAGTAAATTTAAAAAATTAAATATAAACAAAAAAGCTCAGGTAAAATTAAAAAAGAATATTGATAAAAAAAATCAAAACTAAATTACATTAAGTTTAAAAAAATTAAATTAAAAAATAAACAAAAATAAAAAATAAACAAAAATAAAAAATTAAAAATAAATAAATGAATAAAATAAAAGGAAATAAATGAAAACTAAATTAAGTTAAATTAAATTAACTTAAATAAAATAAAGTTAAGCCAAATTGAATTTAAAAAAATTATATATAAAAAAATGAAATAAAATTAATTGAAATTAAAAAAAGGATATGAAATAAAAATACATTAAATTAAATCAAATAAATATAAATGAATTAAAACGAAATAATAAGAAATAAATAAAATAAATTAACTGAAAATTAAGGTAAATAAATTGAGTCTAAAAAACTAAATATAAAAAAAATTAATTCAAATTTAGTTAAATAAATTGAATTTAAAAAACTAAATATAAGAAAAATTAATCGAATTAAGTTAAATAAATTTAATTTAAAAAACTAAATATAAAAAAATTAATTCAAATTAAGCTAGATAAATTGAATTTAAAAAATTAAATATAAAAAAATTAATTATAAAATAAAAGAGAATATGAAATAAAATAACATTAAATAAAATAAAATAAATGAAAATTAAATTAAATAAACAGAAAAAAAAATTAAATCAACAGAAATAAAAAAATAAATAAACAGAAATAAAAAAATAAATAAACAGAAAAAAATAAACAAAGGAAATAAAAAATAAATAAAATAAAATGAAATAATCTAAATTATAAGAAAATAACTTAAAACTAAACTAAATTTAAAGTAAATTAACTTAAAAGAAATAAAGTTAAGTCAAATTGAGTTGAAATAATAAAATATAAAAAAATAAAATTAAATTAATTAAAATAAAAAAAGAATGTAAAATAAAATAAACTAACGGGACATTAACTTAAGTTAAATTAAAAAAAGTAAAATATAATAAATAGAATTTAAAAAATTAAATATAAACAAAATTAAATTAACTTAATTAAAGTTAAAAAAATGAATAAAATTAAATTACATTAAATGAACAGAAAAAAATTAAATTAAATTACATTAAATGGACAGAAATAAAAAAGAAACATAAAATTAAATAATATAAAATAATTAAAGTAATGGAAAAATGGAAAATAAAACATGTTAAATTAAATAAAATAAAGTTATATCAAATTGACTTTAAAACATTAAATATAAAAGCGTAAAATTAAATAACATTAATTTAATTTAACTATTAATTAAAATAAACAGAAATAAAATGAAATGAAATAATATTAAAAAAAAAAAATGAAAATGAAAGGAAGTGAATTAAAAAGAATATGAATAAAATAGACATTAAATTAATTTAAAATAAATAAATAGAAATGAAATGAGAAAAAAATAATAAAAAATAAACTAACTGGACATTAAATTGAGCTAAAATTAAAAAAAAAAAATAATTATAAAAGAATTAAATTAAATTGATTAAAATTCAAAAAATATGAAATGCAATTAAATTAAGTTAAATAAAAAATTAAATGAAAAAATATATAAAACAAAATAAAGTAAATTAAATAAAGTTAAGCCAAATTGAATTTGAAGGAGAGAAAGAGATAGGAAAGAATAGAGACAGAGATAGAGATAGTTAGTCCTGTGAGAATTTTCCAGATTCTTTGGCAAATCTGTAAATTTAGAGAACGAATATTACTCATTCTCACGACATCGGAACCCAAAACTCGTAGCCGTGCTCTAGCAAAGGCGGGACACTCACAGAGAAAGTGCTCAGTGCTATCCGCCTCCTCCAAGCACGACAGACAAATCGGTTCCTCAATGATTCCAATGGTGGTCATATGCTGACCCCATGGGTTGTGTCCTGTAATGATATTGACCATCAACCAAACGTCTTTCATTCTAAGTTTTAGTAAAAAGTTTGACCGTTTTCTGTTCGGACTTGTTACAAAACACTTTGCAGTTCTGCAGCGTTCTAGACCGGACCATCGCTCTTTACCTGTATGTAGATTGCCTACATAATCGCTGATCCAATTCATGATTCTTACGAAACTGATTCGGATTATTGGCTCTGGCCCTTGTGGGCGAACCGCTGATCCACGATTGGCCAATTCATCGGCAATTTCGTTTCCTTCAACACCGGAGTGTTCCGGAACCCATATAAGTACAAGCTTGTTTTGTCTTGCGACAGAATTAAGCCTCTTCTTACATTCTTGAACAATCTTTGAGGTTTGTTTCGCGTTTTCCAGGGCCTTCAGTGCAGCCTGACTGTCACTGAAAACTCCAATCTGTTGCAGCTGTATAGTTCAGAATCCTTCGATAGGGTGACTAATTTTGCCCCTACTTGTACCCAAAGAACAACAGGATTTACTTTCAGGTTTTACCAATAAACCGAACAAAGCAATGTGATTTTACACCAGCTTTGTAGGTTTCGACGTGGCTAATCAATCTTTGTAAGGGAAATAAAAAACGCGAAAGGCCACTTTGGAGTTAACCCTTTGTATGTAGCTTTTTATTGCGCCATCCAAAAAATCCAAATTTTTGTTTGAGTATTTATTTTAGGACCAATAACAATACAAATAAATTTTTATTTTTATTTTTTTTGTTAAGTGCTTTTTTTTTAATGTTGCCATATGGCAACAAATGTTTTGTATTCGTTTCAATCGCAAATATACTTCTTCTGCAATCTAATGCAAGTTAACACCTTACGAGAAATTTGTTGCCATATGGCAACAAGCTTAGTTTTAAAAATTAGCACAGCTTTTAAAGCTGCGAGCGAAAAAATATTTATATGCCAAATGACAGATTGAACATTTTTCTATATACTTTATTCAAAAATTGTTGAAAACATTTTCCCAAAATGCCTCAAAAATCTAAAAATGCAAAATACAAATTTCAGAGTGAAGTGCTATATGCCAGAAGGCTTTCTTTAAAAATGTTGTATTACCGATATATGTATAATGGGCGGTTATTATTTATTTTATTTCTGTTTAACCATTAAACTTCAATTTTTGAAAATATGTAACAAAAAAGTTGATATTTTTTACAAGAGAGTGTTGACGGCCTTTTAAAGTTTACTGTTGCCATATGGCAACAACATCGCGAAAGGGTTAAGAACCTTTTCTCAGCTCCGTTAGTAAAGCTCTCTTTAATTTTTTGATGAAGAAATGAACCTTAACCTGAAAATGTGAAAATGTGCGCTTTGAGGAGGAGGAGGTGAGAAGATTGCTTCTTATCGTGCGCCAACCACAGCAGGAATTTATAATACTGTTGAGCCCTATTTTGCCCATCTAAAACTAGGTCTATTATAAAAACGTGTAGCATAAAATCGAGATAAGTTAGTCGCCAGCGCTATAGTTTGTGATGGCCGGGCGTCTTGAGTTCAACCCCAGTCACTCCTACAGTAGATCATTCTCACCAGTGTAATGGATAGTGTAATGGCATGCAATTTTGAATAGCACATCACACTGCTTTGCGGTCACAAGGTTTGTGGCTCTAACAACATTCGTGTAATTAATGTGCGGGTTTGCGGTTACGCTGCCACAAATAAGTTGCATACCTATGTATGTTTGTATGTATTGCATATTTCTATGCACGACATGTGAATTAACATAATCGGCCTATGTAATGATTTCGTTTATTTTTTCTTATTGCTACTTTTGCTATTTTAATTTTTTACTGCTTCCATTTGTTACAACACAACCTGCAACTGCAATGCATTGTCGTAATTTTTTTTTTTTATGCATAAGTTGTATTTGTTTCCTTTGCTTTTTGTGTTACAATAGCTATTATATCTACTTTCTTTGTTGTTATTCTTGTTGTTACCACTTGCCGAGTGCTGTTTGTCTTTTAAATTTTCATTTTTTGGGCTTCGCTTCGTTTGGTATATTTTCATTACGAAACTCACATTTATTTTATTTCCCACTGCATGCTGCCGTCTTTTTCTAAATATCTATGTGCTCTCTGCTGTTTGTATTGTTGTAATAAGCTTTTTTATTTTCGTTGAATTTTTTTTAGAGTTCATTCACCCACTAATACAGCGATCTAACAATACTACAACAATTCGGTTCGTATTGTTGTTTCTTCCCAATTTTTCATACAGTTGGCTTCGTTGTTCGGCAAATTGCAAGTGCATTCGTGCAGCGATTCCGCTTAATTTTGATGCATTTGTTATTTTTGTATGTTTTTGCTGTATTGTGTTTTTGCTTTCTGCTTCTTAGATATGTTTCTTGTGTTTGTTGTAGCATAGCATTGCTTACATTGTCTAGTCTTGATGAGATACAGCAACTACTCGTATCAATGCACCATACTCTCACCTCTCGCACACTTCTCATTTGCTAGTTGGTATGTGTTGCTTTGTAAGCTCTTGGGTTCATGTTGCTGACAACATGTTCCTGCCATTCATTCTCGTTTTCTTTGTTCGTCAGCTGTGCGAGTTTTAATTTTCCCTTTGTTTACACTCGCTTGCCTTGTTCACATTCGTGTTTACGCTGTTGACGTTGGCTGCACGTGCTATTAGCGCTTTTATTGTTTTTTTTTTGTCTTTGTTTCTGACTTTGTATGACTTGTTTCTCATTTTTTGTCATTATCTCTTTTTACTGTAGTTTTTCAATCTTTGTCATCGTCGTCGCAAGGTCTACTGTCGCTTTGCGCTTTCTTGTTTGCTGTTTGCTAAAATTGGCGCTGCTTTCTTGTGTTGCTGCAAATGTTGCAAAGTTGCGGTTGCGGTTGCAGTTGCTGCTGCTGGTGGTTGTTGTGTGGCTTTTACTGCTAGTGCTCGTTGCCAAATTGGGTCACATGCGACGAGATTGTTTATGTGCAGCCGTGTATTTTTACATTCACTTCCGTGGTTTTATATATACTTCTTCTTCTTCTTTTATGGGATGTATATTGGGCAGGTTGTTGTGACCTCAGCTGTATATAAGTGGGTAAAAATAGTTTGCTTTTTGAATACAAATAATAATATCTGTGGCTGAGGTGTGCCGATTTACCAATAATTTTCAGTTTGCACTGTCGAGAGCTGCTTCTTAAGCTTCTACTAGAGAAATAAAAAAAAAATCGACTTTTTGTTGCTTAAAATATGTCTCAATACTATAAAACTGATTGAGGTCTCGAAAGTTTCTGAAAGTTTCCTTAGAAGTCTCTGAATTTTGTAGCAGCTTTTTTCAGTCGACTGCGTACCGTACCGAAGCGTTTATATATATACTGGGTGGGCCATATAGCGTTTGCTTTTTGAACCACCTATTTTTTTGACAAATGACATGTCAAATGTGTTCATAATTTACTTAAAGGCTTGACATTTACGAAATGGGACGCTATATCTCTTCTTCTTAATTGGCGCTATAACCGCTTACGCGATTTTGGCCGAGTTTAACAAAGCGCGCCAGTCGTTTCTTTCTCGTGCTAACCGGCGCCAATTGGACACACCAAGTGAAGCCAAGTCCTTCTCCACCTGATCTTTCCAACGCAGAGGAGGCCTTCCTCTTCCTCTGCTACCACCAGCTGGTACCGCATCGAATACTTTCAAAGCCGGAGCGTTTGTATCCATTCGGACGACATGACCCAGCCAACGAAGCCGTTGGATCTTTATTCGCTGCGCTATGTCTATGTCGTCGTAAAGCTCATACAGCTCATCGTTCCATCGTCTACGATATTCGCCGTTGCCAACGTGCAAAGGTCCAAAAATCTTACGCAGAATCTTTCTCTCGAACACTCCAAGCGTCGCTTCATCGGATGTTGTCATCGTCCAAGCTTCTGCGCCATACGTTAGGACGGGCATGATGAGAGTCTTGTAGAGTGTTAGTTTTGTTCGTCGAGAGAGGACTTTACTGCTCAGTTGCCTACTTAGCCCAAAGTAGCACTTGTTGGCAAGAGAGATTGATGGGACGCTATATGCTTGAACAAAATTGGGAAATATTGAAAACCTATTTCCAAAGTGGTGAGTCTTCTTCTTTTTTGATGAAGCTCATTTTCACATCGGTGGCTACGTCAATAAGCAAAATTGTCGGACTTGAGGCTCAGGAAATCCACACGTTACTGTAGAGAAGCAAATGCATCCACAACGAGTCACAGTTTGGTGCGGTTTTTGGTCTGGCGGCATCATATGGCCATTTTTTTTCGAAAATGAGCGAGGAGCCGCGGTTACAGTAAATGGCGAGCGTTACCGTGACATGCTCAACGAGTTGTTTCCAAAAATTGAAGAGGATGTCATGGACGACATTTGGTTTGAACAGGATGGTGCAACTTGTCACACTGCCAAAGTTACACTCGAACTTTTGGCTACCGTTTTTGAAAACCGAATAATCAGCCGAAATTCCGATATCAATTGGCCGCCTCGGAGCTGTGATTTAAGTCCGTCGGACAATTTTTTGTGGGGAGCCGTTAAGGACAAATGCTATGCGAACCATCCAGAGACAATTGCTGCTTTAAAACTCGAAATCGAAGTTGCGATTCATGCAATTGGAGCCCAAACAATCGAAATTGTGCTTAAAAATTGGGTTGATCGAATGGCCTCCTGTAAAGCCAGTCGTGGCAGTCATTTGAACGATATAATTTTTCATTCATCAATGACAATGTTCAATCTTCAAAATAAAAAAAAAAGTTTGAAAAAATATTGATTCGTTTTTTTATAGCCGATTCAAAACGCAAATTTTTCATGGTCCACCCTATATATATAATTGGCGCGTACACCCTTTTTGGGTGTTTCGCCGAGCTCCTCCTCCTATTTGTGGTGTGCGTCTTGATGTTGTTCCACAAATGGAGGGACCTACAGTTTCAAGCCGAGTCCGAACGGCAGATATTTTTATGAGGAGCTTTTCCCGAGGGGCGACCGCTATTAGAAAAATGTTTTTCTTGATTTTGGTGTTTCACCGAGATTCGAGAAGACGTAGTCACGCACCAACGGCGGCCGCCGAACCGTTTACACCTACATTATTCAAATAGGCTAGACTGAAAACTGCAACAAATCTGGTTCGATTGGCTTCATATCTTAACTGTAGTTTGTTCACAATTACCTTTGGCTTTCTCCGCACAATGTACAGTTGTCTTAAAAGTAACTCCCGTGGTTATTTATGCACGTGCAGGGAGGCCACACGTGGGTTGACACGAGTCCTTATAGGAGCTAGGACGCGAGAGCCAGAATCAGACACTAGTCAGGAGTTGTCTCAACTGAACTTGTACGACCAAC
The DNA here is from genome assembly GCA_037575425.1 of Anastrepha fraterculus. Lineage (NCBI taxonomy): Eukaryota > Metazoa > Arthropoda > Insecta > Diptera > Tephritidae > Anastrepha > Anastrepha fraterculus. The sequence goes on from JAYXIM010017129.1 coordinate 160,959, forward strand.
TTAATGGTGTCGTAACATCGAATGCAAGAATGATAGAAACAAGATTGCGCCCATCAGAGAGTGCGTGACGTCGCATTGGCCGAGTTGTGCAGTGGTGCCAACCATTCGCTCTTCGCAATAAATTTAGTGATTATTTATATATCAAAATATGCAAATTTTTAAGTTTGGTGTTTGTTTCTTATTTCTAATTTAAAGCTACCAAAACTGTAAGTTTAGAAAAAAACTGTATTTTAAACAAAAGGAGGTTAAAAAAGGGAACTCTGAGAAGATTTTAGTGTTAATGAAAATTTGTTGGTTCTTACTCGTATAAAATTTGATATTTTCAAAGTGTAAATTTAATTTTTTGCTGTTTTTAAGGTTATTCAAGAATATTAAATGTTCTGCTCTCAACTCTTCTTCACATTGAAAACCTTTTTACACTTTTTAAAAAGCGTTTGACTTTACTGAATGCGAATTAACACCATAGAGGTGTAATCGTTTCGTCCGGTTCTCAATCCTTAGTGGGACATAGGGCATCAAGAGGTGTATTCATAGTAAAAATAAGCAACAAAATAGCAACAAATACTAACGACATTTTACAAAAAGAATACGTCAAAAAGTCGTTCTCTTAACAAAAGAGTTTCTCTTAACAAAAAGGTCACAAAATAAATTGTACATAACCGTAACACATTTATTTAAAAAAACCTAGATTTTGTCATGCATACAAAGTTCTTTAAGTAGTTCTACAGAAATTTGGTATTTTGTTTTCTTTAAATGGGCATTTGACTGCGTTTTTATATCCAAAGGTAGGCAACACTGCAGTGGCGAGAGTGATATTTGACTGCTGAAAGCAGAAGAACACCAACAACAACCGCAATCGCGGGCAATGCGACCAGATGTTAAAAAAGTAAAGCTAAGAATTATTGAACTAATTTGTAAAAAATGTATATTTAACAAAATTATAAACATTATATTTTAATTCGAACAGGCTAGAAAAATGTCATGAAGAAAGAACTAAAATTCCGAGACTAAATAACAAACAAAAAAATGTTAAATCAAGTTACGAAAATGGTAATCTGACCATACTGATGCAAATACGACGTCACTCATTGTCAAATTTGCTGAGAGCAAAGTAACGGTACCACGATAGGCGCCATCTCCTTATTCTTTCCATCATACATCGAACGTACTTATTTGAAGACCTGCCAGGGTTTTAACGAGACGGAGGCGATTGTAGTGTTAACTTACATTGTGTAAAATAAGTACCCGGAATTTAAAAAAAAAACACATTTTTTCATATTATTCATCATTATTTGTTGGATCGCCCTCAAAATAGGCTCCTTTTGAGCCGATACAAATATTCCAACGAACAACCCAGTCATCCATGGCCCGCTGGTAGGCCGGCGCCGGGATGGCCTTCAGCTCCTTTAGCGAATTTTTTTTAATGTCTTCAATCGACTCAAAACGCCTTCCCCGAAGTGGCAATTTTAGTTTTGGGAAGAGAAAAAAGTCACAGGGTGCGAGATCTGGCGCGAATACGGTGGCTGTTCGATAGTATTTATTAAGTTTTTGGTCTTGTATTCGCGTACAATCAAGGCTCGGTGCGATGGCGCGTTGTCGTCGTGCAGAATCCATGAATTGTCCTTCCACAATTCGGGCCGTTTACGGCGAATGGCTTCACGTAAACGCCTTAAAACGGATAAATAATATTCCTTATTAACCGTTTGGCCATCTGGAAGGAACTCAGAGTGCACCACGCCTTGGTAATCAAAGAAAAGCGTGAGCATAACCTTCACTTTTGACCGGCTTTGGCGTGGTTTTTTTGGATACGGCTCGTTCTCGAAGCGCCATTCAGACGATTGCTGACTGGTTTGCATATCGTACTCGTAGACCTATGTCTCATCACCAGTTATTATGCGTTTCATGAACGTAGGGTCCGTATTAGCTCGGGAAACCATGTCTTCAGAGACCTCCTTCCGATGCTCTTTTTGCAAAAATCCATAGTAAAATTCGCCAAGTAAACAAAAGATCAACTCACTTTGACTGCAGAATAAAACACACTAAGTAATAGATCCCGTTCTAATAAGGCTTGTGCATTCAAGGGCATGTGTACCAACATGAAAAAACCAAATTTGAAGTGTCAGGTATTCCCGGGAGAGTTTAAATTATAAATTCCGGGTACTTATTTTACACAATGTATAAGCCATTTCGGTAAGGTGTCACCCGCCTGTACTGAAGTGATAGTTTACTATTTACTTTCACCAGTCCTTAGACTATTTAATCCGAATAATTTTTCCATTATACCATAATCAGGATCTTACTGGTCTCAATCTTGATGAGCTTTACATCCCTGCCCGCTGGAGGTACTCAGGGTATAGGAGGCCTTTTGAGCCGGTCCACTTTCTCTCCTGCCGGATTTTAGCCACCTCTCGCGACAGACATGCCTTACCGCCGGTGTATTCTTATCCCATACCGGGTGGGGGTAGGTTATTTCATGTTTGTGCACAGAGATTCGAACTTACGCACGAATGGCAGTCCGCACCCACGATTGGGTTCGGCTACGGCGGGCGGCAGTTTTATAGCCCATTAAATTTTAGTATAATGAAAAGGAATTTTGAAATGATTAAAAATTGTCGTTAAATTTCGATACTTTTTTCCCTTGACGATGTTGCGCATCATATAAAAAAAACACGTCTATATATTTATTAATATATAACATTTGTATTATTTTTATTCCATTGCATATTCTTTCTATTTTATTTTATTTACTTTTTTATTTTTTTTATTGCATTGTTTAAAAAAATATATATTTTTATATACTATTTTATTTTATATTTATTTTTTTTTTGTATATTTTATTTTATTCTATAAAATTTGCTTTATTTTAAAGTATTTTTTGTATTTTATGAAAGTATTTTTTATTTTAATGTAATTTTGTTAATTTTATATTATTATTTTATATTTTTTTATATATTTTATTTTTTTATACTATTTTATTTTAAGTATTTTTTATTTTAATGTCAGTTTGTTAGTTTTATATTATTTTATATTTTTTTATACTGTTTTATTTTATAATTTTGTTTTTTTAATTTTATACTATTTTATTTTATATTAGTATTTTTTTATATATTTTATTTTCTTCTATAAAATTTGCTTTATTTTAAAATATGTTTTGTCATTTTATATTTTTTTATTTTATTTTATATTTTATAATAATTTCTGTTTATTTTATAATATATTTATTGTGTATTATTTTTATTTTTATTTTGTATTATTTTATTTTATTTAATTAAACTGCATTTTATTTTTAATTTTATTATACATATTTTCTCTTCTCATCCCTTCCATTGTTCCGAAAAATTCCATTTAACAACGCGATCGAACTGGCAGTTAATTAAAATGAACAAAAGATAAATTGAATTTTCAACACATTTAATGGCGAGAATAAAGTCCGCTGGTGGAGTGGACATCCACCATGTGGCGTTTATTGATAGATGTGGGGCTATTAAGCAGCAACCGATATCAGCCAGGTGTTAATAATGGCACTTTTATTAAATTTTGCAAAGTAGTTGACAGAGTTATACGCGTATGTGTGTATATGTTTGCGAAAATAAAAACAAAAAACAGAAAATATGTGCGCGTGCATGGCAGTGTTGACTCGTGCAACAGGATGGCAATCAAATTAAACTACTACGTAATCAAGTGTCACTTTTAATTTATTAATGTCACTACCACAAGAACACACACATGCACATATCTATATAAGTATGCGTAAGCGCGCGTTCATTCATTAAGCCAATAGCCATGCCGTCAGCAGCCATTGTTAATAGGTTACTTTGGCTGCAACATATGACGAACGGCTAACAGCTAAATAACTATGCACACATACTTACATATATACACATATACATATATATATATGTAAGCATATACATGAAAGTGTAATGTAGTATAAACATGATAAAACATTTAATGTTGTGGGCGGAATACAAAAGTAAAAAAGTAAATGAAATTAGTGCAGAAACTGCCCCGCTAGTCACATAAACCAGGCTAATCTGCGCCTGCCTCCCAACCTGAGTACGAGTGGCAGCAAAGGCTTTCGCTGGCTGGCAGCTTTTCCTGTGTTACTTCCGCCCACTCTCTCACCGCCAACCGTTGTTGATGGCGCTGCATCGTGCATATCTAAACAGTCTCATTGCCTGTAGCTGCTGGCTAAGTGGGCTATATTTTCATACATATTTACAGATGTATTCAGCCAAATAAGGGCGTAGTAAGTGGGCTAAAACGCTTTAACACAAAAATGTGATCAATCAATTATATTAAAAGTACGCTGTCTTTAGGCCACTCAATGCAGAAAGCGGTTGTGGTCGATAGATAAAATTTGCTCTGTACTTACATTTGTTTGAATCCATGTAATTAGGTATGGAAATTGACGTGTATGTAAACAGAGGGTGGCCAACTCCGTGCATTCATCAATGAGTGAATTTAAGAGAACTACGCACAGAAACATGCCATTTTTATTCATAACAAGTCTGCTTTTATCTTTATACTAATCTAAGAGCCCGTCGTCCCTCGACGGAATCAAAGCATTTCGAGGCAAAAATTATTCAATGGATACACAAAATTTGATTGGAAGTCTATATGAAATGTTTCAGGTGAAATATTCATAGTCAAGTGCATATAGTACATATATACAGTGAAATCTCGATATAACGAAGCTGAAGAACATCGAGCATCAAAATCTCGATAAATCAAATAATTTAAAATTTTTTACATTAACTAAGCATTTTTTCCGGCTTAAGTTTTTATTTCTACATGAGACAATAAAGCAAAGCATAACCTTTTTGGATTTTCTGATTAAGGGGGGCCTCTTATCAGTGGCTTCAAAAAAAGCTGTTTTTTCTCAATTTTTTTTTGCGAGGCGAAAAAAGCGACACACAGGAATAATCTTTTGCATTTATTTGAAGGCGTGATTGAAGAGTAATAAACAATTTTTTAACATAAAAAAAAAAGAAAAAATGGCGGACATATGAGGGATCTCGCACAGGTTCTCGTCGCACGCTAGTAAAACGGCGTGTGAGATTGCGGTCGCAGTTTTTACCTGAAACACAAAAGAAAAATATATTCTTATTTAGAAGGCTCTCCCGCATATAATAGACTACTACTACTCTTGTTTAAAAATATGAAAAAATGAACACACAATTAATTATTGAAGAAAAGTGCTTTTTTCGCTTTGTTTTTCAAAAAAGGTGTTAAATAACATTAAAAAATTAATTTTTGTTTGTATTTTGCTAGTTAATTAGTTAGTTAATTTTAATTATCTTTATATAGATTATCGATTTGAAACGATAATTTTCGTCGTTTTTTTTTAAATCTTACACGCCATTTTCAAAAACATGGTTTTGAGAAAACGTGTTTCAAAGTTTTCAGAAGGTAGACAGTACATATACTCACACGAGGGACGGTACCCTGCCTGTAACTCCGAAGTCACTTTAAATTCCGCTCTATATTTTCAGGGCATATTCTCCTATAATATATCTATCGATTGCAGTAAAAAAAAACAAAATTTTGAAGCCGACTGATAAGAGGCCGCCCCCGTCAATGTAATAATATTTTATTTTTCATGCTCAAAACTTCCTCGTTATATCTATGAAGCACTTTTGTTTTACAGAAAATTTCGCAAAAATTTTGTTATATTAAGTTTTTAGTTTATCAAATTTGATTATAACGAGGTTTCACTGTAGTTAGAGGTCAAGCTAAACGTTTTTACCAACTTTTATTTGTGTAAAAGTCGGTATAACCTCTAAATAATTCTTTTTTTTCTTTCTTTTTTTTTTGTTGTTTGTTTTGGTTGGTTGGTTGGTTTAAGGGTGACCCCGCATCGGAGTGCCACATAGACCGCAAGTTGGGTCCGTTGTGTTGCCCTAGAGCTCATTATTTTAAATGATTTCCCCACCTAACCGAGATTTTTATTGTAGATTTTGGTCAAAGATATTAATTCGTTTCGAAAATTTGATGAGAGATTCGATTTTCAGGTCCGAGAGTACTGAAAGATTGTCAATAGTTGGAGAGCCTAGAAGAGCGAGTCGACTTCTGGCTAGACCCGGACAACTGCACAGCAAATGTCTGCTCGATACTTCCTCATCTTCGTCCTCGCAGTATCTGCACAGGTCGTTTTGAGGAACCCCGAGCCGACGTGCGTGAGTGCCCAAAAGGCAGTGGCCGGTGATAAGAGATGTTATATGCCTTAGTTCGTGTTTCGAAAGACTTATAAGGGTTTTTGTCTGTTTCAGATTGTAGGATGGCCAGATTTGTCTGGTCGTAACGCAAGTGGTTTCCACTCGCCACCTCCGATCAGCAATGCTGTGAAATTCTCGATCGATGAGCATTTTACATGTTGAGAGCGGAATGTGGATTGTGGGTAAGTTACTGACATATGATTGCGCAGCTCCAGCTCTTGCGAGCTCATCAGCTTTGCAGTTACCTTCGAATCCACTGTGACCCGGTATCCAGATAACTTGGACAGAATTCTGAACACTTATCTCGTTAAGAGATAAGAGACAGGGTCGAACCACATCTGAGTGGGTATAAGAGGAGCTGAGTGCTCGAACGGCCGCTTGACTGTCGGTGAAAAAGCGGATATCCTCTAGTGATATTCTATTTTCTAAGAGAGTTTTCGCAGCATACCAGATAGCGCATACTTCCGCTTGGAATACGCTACAGTAGTCGGGTAATCTAAATGATAGATTGATGTGAGGGGAATTGGAAAAGATTCCAAATCCCACTTTGCCGTCTTGTTTTGAACCATCTGTATATATAGTCAGAGGGCCATCGATTTCGGTAAGATTTGTCTTCCATTCTTCCCTAGTTGGGAGTGAACAGGAGAATAGCAAGGGTGGTGATGGAAGACTTACATGATAGTCTATGTCGGAAGAGATAACAGTGTTCCTGTTCAGTATGGCCGAATGGCCGAGATACTTATTCCATTTCGATATAGCATTCATGCGTGTCGCTGCTTTCGCTGCAATCGCTTTGCCAGCCAGATCGATAGGGAACAAGTGAAGCAACGTGTTTAGAGCCTTAGTAGGTGTTGTACTTAAACATCCTGTTATCAGGAGGCAGGCTGTTCTTTGAACTCGATCAATTGTGGCTACTCTACACCGTTTTTCGAGTGCTGTCCACCATACAACCACACCGTAGAAGAGTATCGGTTTGATGATCGAGGTATATATCCAATAAATGATCCGAGGTGAAAAACCCCAGGTTTTGCCTATAGCTTTCTTACAAGTATAAAGAGCTATGAAGGCTTTTTTGCATCTGTTTTCGATGTTCAATTTCCAACTCAACTTCCTATCTAGAATAACTCCTAGATATTTAGCTGAATCAGATAGGAGTAATGATTCCCCTTTTAAGGTTATTGTTTGCAGTGGAGGAGATTGTTGTTTCCTATTGAAGAGAACAAGATCTGTCTTTGCTGGATTCGCATTTAGTCCGCATTCGGTGCACCATTTTGACAGAATATTGATTGAGCGTTGCATGAGCTCAGTGAGGGTATTCAGGTGTTTGCCTGACACGCAGAGAGCAATGTCATCTGCATAGGCTACAACCTTGCAGCCTGCTTTTTCGAGATTTCGAAGCAAACTGTTTACAGCGAGATTCCAGAGAAGGGGTGAAAGTACTCCGCCTTGAGGAGTGCCTTTGACGGCGTACATTCTCATGCGGCTTACCCCAAGCTCTGAAGTGATTATTCTATTTTGGAGCATTTGTTCGATCATCTTTCGGATGGAGTAATTGATACCCAATTTGGCAATTTCAGACAAAATAGCGTTGGGTTCAATATTATTAAAAGCACCTTCTATGTCCATAAATGCGACAAGAGAGTACTCTTTATTGTGAAGGGAAGTTTCCACTGTTTGCACCAGTGAATGAAGTACCGTTTCAGTCGATTTCCCTTTAGTGTAGGCATGTTGTGCCTCAGAGATCAACTTAGTATCAAGTTGGGTTTTGATTTGCTCATCTAAGACTTTTTCAAAAGCCTTTAAGCAAAAAGAGGTTAGGCTAATGGGCCTGAAGTCGTTTGGTTTGCAGTGTGAAGGCTTTCCCGTTTTCGGAATGAATACTACCTTCGATTTCTTCCGAATTGTCGGAAGGTAAGAGAGATTTAAACACTTGTTAAAGATCCTTGTTAACCAAGGCAGTAGAATTTCCAGTCCTTCTTGAAGTTCTGCTGGAATGATGTTGTCAGGACCTGGTGATTTAAATTTTTTAAAGCTTAGTATTGCTGTAGAGATGCTATTAGAGCTGATTAGATCTGATCTATTCCCATAATTACTCTGAAGAGTGCTGGGAAGTGCAGGTAAGTTGGCAACACAGCCTGGAAAGTGAGATTCTAGAAGTATTCTAAGAGTGTGGTCAGTTGAAGTAGTCCAAGTTCCATCTTGAGTCATGATAAAACTGGGAGAGACTGGGTTTGATGCAAGAATCTTGCGTAGTCTGCTTACTTCTGAAGTGTTCTCTAATTCTTGAGTGTATGATCGCCAGGATGTGCGTTTTGCACTTCTGACAGCTTTCTTAAAGTCTTTGAGACTTTGTCGATATTCTTCCCATTCGTCTGTTATTTTAGATTGGTTAAAGAGTTTCCGAGTTCGATTGCGAAGTTCTGAGATTTCTGGAGTCCACCAAAAAGGTTTATGCTTACCTCCTGTTTTTGTCAGGGGGCAAGATTGTCGTGCTGCGCTTTGACACGTCTTCGTTATCATGTTGACAGCGTTTTCGATATCGTTTTTATTTGCCATTTCGAACTGCCTGATATCAGGAAGTCCATTGGCAAGATGTTCTTTATATTTGATCCAATTCATACGTTTTTTGTTAAGGTACTTCATGGGTTTTGCCGTTTCGGCTTTTAAAGTGAATGTTATATATTGGTGGTCGGAAAAAGAGTGCTGTTTATCAACGCTCCAGTCCTGCACCAGTTGTGTACATGATTCGCTAGCAAGAGTAATATCGAGTACCTCTCTTCTAGACGAGTTAAGAAACGTAGGGACATCACCTCTATTACATATATCAAGCTTATTCGCTAGAATATAATTAAAAAGTTGCTCACCTCGTGTGTTGTTGTTTGTACTGCCCCAAACAGTATTATGTGCATTAGCGTCTGCTCCAATAATGACGCGCTTCTGGATCAGATGCGCCGTATTGACGAGCCTCCTCACTGCTTCAGGAGGAGGCGCCTCCGCTGCGTCGTAAGGCATGTAAGCCGACACAATCCAAATCGGGCCGTGGACTGCTTCAGCCTCAATGGCAGTGGTGTCAGCATTGCTAAAGGGAAGAAGAAAAGCATTAATATGTTTTCGAATGAGAATACAAGAGCGCGATCTAACGTTAGCCTCACCTTGAAACAAGGTGTAGTGCGTATCTTTCAGGCCGCATATCTTGTTGTTTGATATCCAAGGTTCTTGGATGAGAATGATGTCTTCTCTGAGGTCAGAGAGACGAAGAATGAGGGCTGCCGAGGCAGCCTTAGAGTGGTGCAGGTTAATCTGCAGCACTTTTAGACGGACATTCAACGACTGTGGCGTTCGCGTCATCACCGCTTTCTAAAAGACTATCCTCGTCCTCGAGTTGAATGTTAAATAAGTTTCCCACAAGTTCGCTGTTTGATTCCGAGTCGGACTCAATCGTCGAAGCTTGTGAGAGAGGCTTATCGACATCCATCTTGGGGGCCGCCGTACTCTCTTCGCTGGGTGCGAGGAGGTTTTTCGGCTGATAGGTCCAGATGGTAGCTGTAGTGAACCCGAATGCCACAATCCCCTTGCGGTCGTCCAGTGCTTTAACGCTTTCCTGGTCCAGGAGCAGCGTGACATGTCTGGAGTTTCCTGAAGGCTCTTCCACCTTAACTACCCTCCAGTTTTCGGTGGGTAGGTTCGGGTTTCCGATCTTCAGTAGCTCCAGGATGGTTTCCGGATCGGATGGCTCTACAGGTATTCTTGCTCTGCCGCGAGGTTTGTTGGGAATTTCGCTCTTCTTGATTAGTTGGAGCTTCGCTCCGGGCCATACCTCGCCGAGTCGGTCGAGGGCCTTGCCGTACAGGCTGACAGAGCGTTGATCTGAGCAAGCGATCAACTTGACCCTTGCTTGAAACCAACCCGCGTCAGAGCAGAAAGGAGGGGGTCCTGGGTTCTGCTTCAGAACGTCCAGGTAGCCCAACTGAAGTTTTCTCTCCACAATCTTCCAGTTTGATGGAGAGATGAAACCGTCATGGTGGCTCTTATCCACCACCGCCATGACCAGACTATCTCTGGCAACTTCGCAGAACTTGCGTAGTTTGACCTCAGAGGAAGCCTTATGCTTCTTGGGGTCGTTGGAGCTATGAGGATCCTCTGAAGACCGCTGCCGCTTAGCTGCACTCGGTTTATCTTTGGACGCCTCATAATTCCGAAGGAACTCCCGGGCCCAATGCTGGTCGGACAGCTCCTCCTCAGGGGTTTTGCCGAACTTTTCCATAAGGAAAGTGGCACGTCTTCGATCTCTGTATCGACGGAGATGAGGAGGGATGGGTTTTCTGGAGACTTCTGTCCGACTTGTTTTCCCAGTTTCTGGCAAAACAGATTTGGTGATCACTTGGTTTTCCGCAACCGAGTCGGTTTTGGAGGAAGTAGAAGCCTCAAGGGAATGCGGTGGTGTCTCTGTGACGGTTTTGCTCTTAGCGAGCACTTTCGCCACCGAAGGGGTGGTTTTTGACCCCGCCATAAGTTTGGTGGAGCCAAGGGGTCTTCCGCGTCGGGAAGGAGTTTGTTGTGTTGTTTGTTTTTTATTTGTTGATTTGTTCATAATTTTGCGGTGCGGTCACTCAGCCGACGTGTCAGCAGTCGTAACCTGGGATTTAGATAGGGAAATAATGGGGTCCGCCACGCCAGAGCCCTATGCCGTGGTAAGTCGAATTGAAACTGGGGTGCGACAGGTGCCCCAGAGTCCGCATACTAGCGACTTAGCTCACCCTAAGCCATGCATCCCTCGGCGTATGCTGTTCCACCTTGGATTGGTAGCCTTTGATATAAGGGAGTGGCCTTCTCCCCGTGAGTCCATGTTTATTCCATTCGTATTAGCAGAGACATGACCTACTAATACGAGTGGCTTCTCGCCATCCACCGAAGTGGATATGGGTCACTGCCAGCAATTATGGCAGTTACGGCACGCGTGCAGTAACACTGCACTACATGTTGTTCCCCCTACCATAGTTGTTGGTTGACGAGAACTAGGCTGGTTCGCGAGTAGGCTTTTACCGAGGCTATGACCTACTTAACCACAGAAGATAACTGTGGCGTACCCTATCCACCACCTGGGACGCGCCGCAATAGGTGCCCAACCAAAGGGCTGTTTGTTTGTTTTACAATTTTTTATTATACTCTTCTATTTTAGTTTATATTTTTTTATTTATTTTTTTTACTTTTTTTAATTATTTTTTATATTATTTTATATTATTTTTTAATTTAAAAATATTTCTGTATATTTTACTTTATTTTACTATATTTTATAATATTTTATTAACATTTTTTTTTTTATAATTTAATTTTACTCCATATTTTATTTTGTCAATATTATTTATTCATTGTATATTATTTTAGTATATTATCTTATAATATTTTATTATTTTATTTTATATCATCAAATTTTATTATTTTTTTATCTTTTTTAGCCACGGCAGCTCTGATGCTGCATTAGGCATTTTAAACCCCCATCCGCAAAAAAAAAACAATTATCTTATTTTATTTTGAGTTATGTTTGTTTCTCATTTTTTTATTATTATTTTTTGTTTTATTTGATATTTTATTTTATTTTTTTGTTACTATTTTTGTTTTTATTTTTATTTTTTTAAATATTTATCATTTATTTAGTTGCAATTTAAATTTTTTTTATTATTATTTTATTGTTATTTTTTTATTATCTTTTTTTATTGTAATTTTTTATTAAATTTTATCATAGTATCTTTGTTGTTTTCTTTTATTATTTTTATTTTTTATTATTTTGTTTTTAACTTTTTAGTATTTATTATTATTATTTTATTTTTATTACTGTTATATATTTTTATTATTTTTTTTTTGTTGCCAATATTTTGTAATTTTTGTTGTTGTGAATTTTTGCACCGTCAAAACCGCACATTTAGCTTTTTCATTTCCGAGGGATTAATAAAATTATAATTTTATAATAAATCAACAAAAAACAGAACACATTTCAAATATCGCAAACATTGCCAAGAAATAGTCATAGAATTTGAGTTACAGTCGTTGTAAGATTTTTTTATCAGATAATACATACATCTTTACAAAATTACTCATTTGTGCTCAATCCACAGCATTGAGCATACAGCGAAAGCATCGGTATTCCATAAGTGTCGTCGGCCTTCAGCAAGCCCAACCACCCGTCAGCCAACCACTTAACCCAATTTCACTTTCGCTGAATTCGCTTTTCCACCGCTTTCGCCATTCACAACCCTCCATTCCTTTGTTTTGTTTTTCACCTTATTCTCAATTTTCAATTCCCATAATCCACACTTTCGTTTCTTTCTCCTTCTCAGCCATTGAGTTAACAACGAATTCTAATTTTTAAACTCATTCTCTGCCGCCGTAGCAAAATTAAAATTAGTGTCACGTAGCAGCAGCTTAATTGTGTATCCTATAACGTTTAAAGGCATATTAAAAATTCACAAAAAGTATCAAAAGAAAACACCCGTAATTCGTCCTTCACCCTTTGACCTGGCACTAGTGCACATCATTTTATACTAAATTCGATAATTCCCTAACTCTGAAATGTGGTAATTCTGAAAACTGACGTCAGTGTAAAAAAATAAAAAGTAAAAATGCGGGGCGGAAGTAATAAAGGACAAAGTATGTAAATGATTAAAGTAATAGTGTTGTTCAGTCCAGTGTTCGATTTCCACTACATACATGAAGCATTAATTGCTCGAAAAATTGTTTTTTTCCTTATAGCGGTCACATCTCGACAGTCAATAATGGCAAACTTCCCCATGTATTTGTGCTATGGAAAAGCGCCTTATAAAAACCATTTGCCATTTCTCTTTGAAGGGTATCAAATTTCAAATGAGTGCGTCGATTTTACAGCTACCACGCAATAGGGCCCAACTCCTCCCTTCTCTGCCACGACCCCTATACGACGCGTGTGTGTGAATTCATTATTCAGCAGGACAATGGCTTTGTGGAACGCTCAAGAAAGAGGCGAAGGATATTGTTTGCAGTCGTTGACGTTGTTCGTTTGACGTTCGCAATGAGTCAACAACAAAGTCCACCATTAAAACAAACATAACCACATTGGAGAAAACGAGTTCAAATACATTCATTCAGTACGTACGCACACATGTGTGCATACATCAATGTGCATAAATGCGAGTGCGTATTGTGGGAAAGTACGTAAAGCTCAAGCATAAATGTTCATGAATGGCCAAAATGAATTCACAATGAAATGAGGTCGCCGTATAGAGAATTGTGCATGTGCACGAGTGAAACAAAATGAAAAGGACTAGATGTGATGAGCGCTGCGATGTGTTGCGTCGGCAAATACGAGTCTGTACTAATTGTATGTATGCATGTATGTATGTATCATAAGCTACTTGTGCCATCGTAACTTTGCTGCCTTAACTTGGCTTAAATTGTGACGAGTTGAGTATACATTCATACATATGCACATATTTACACGGTTGTCTGGTATTGTGTGTTGGGAATGGTGTAAGAAGTGGGTTTAGTTTGTGTCAGCAACATACAGTTATATAATACCTACATATAATGCATACGAAATCCTGCCTAACAACAAAAACAAATGGGATTCTGTTAGTGGGGTGTGAAAGAGGCAGAGTGGATTGAATGGAAGTGTGGAAAATGAACTGAGTGGTATGTAAGTATCAGTGTTTGAGCATTTTATGTATGGCGTGTATGAGTATTGCGTGTTTGAAATAAAGATCCCTAAGGGGTAAATGTTAATTGGAGTAAGTAAAATGAAGTGTATTTCCGTATCATAGTCGAGCTAGCCTGTGCTAGTGAATTATCAACAGAAAAATTGTGAAAGATTAATGAATTTGTCATGAAGAATTGGTTGGAAGTCAAGAGGTCGCTTATTTTAAGTGAAATGAAATATGTCAATCAAATAATGCAAAAAATGTGAAATATGGTAGGGAATGGATTTGGGTAAAAGAGGTATTTATTTAATGCGTAGTGGTGAGTTAAGTTCGAAGAGCTCTATTTAATTTTCAAAAAGAAAAATATTTTTTTTTTTAATTTTTAAGTACATTTTTTTAAAAATATCTTGAGATGTTTCAATAAAAATATCTAAACAATTAGAGAAGTTATGATTATTTGAGGTCTACTTTGCAGGTTTGCGTAACGACCCTGTCTTTGAGATTCACATTAAGGAGTGCCTTAAAAAATTGCCTAGCTCAGTTATATAGTTTTTCTTGTAGTATAACCTATATTTTTATAAAAAAAAAACAAAAATAAAAGCATAATATTTTTTTTTAATTGCAAAAAAATTAACAATTAAACAACAAAAACATTAAAACACATTTTTAATTAAAAAAATAAACAACGTTTAATATCAAAAAACATTAAAAATTTAATTTAAAAAAAAGCATTAAAACCAAACCAAACATTAAAATAAAAATAAAAAAACATTAGAAGAAAATAAAAAACATGGGAAGAAAAATAAAAAAAAATAGGAAAAACATTAAAAATTAAAAAAAAAATTTAAAAAATTAGCAATTAAACAACAACAACATTAAAGCACATTTTTAATTAAAAAAAAATTAAAGCAAATTTAAACTCAAAAAAAAAAACATTAAAAAGTATTGAAAATTACACAGAAACATTAAAAAATAAAAATTAAAAAAACAAGCATTAAAATAAAAATAAAAAAACATTGGAAGAAACGTAAAAAAAAGAAAAAGCATTAAACATTAAAAACAAAAATTAGCAACTAAACAACAAAAGCATTAAAACACATTTTTAATTAAAAAAACATTAAACAACGTTTAATATCAAAAAAATTTAAAAATTTAAAATTGAATTAACAAAAACATTAAAACAAATTTAAACTAAAAAAAAAAACATTAAAAAAATATTGAAAATTACACAAAAACATTAAAAAAAAATATAAATAAAAAAACAAACATTAAAATAAAAATAAAAAACATTGGAAGAAAAATAAAAAAACAAAGGAAGAAAAATAAAAAAAATGGAAAAAATAAAAAAATAGAAAAAAAATAAAAAAATTGAAAAAAATAAAGAAAAATTGAAAAAAATAAAAGTAAATAAAAAAAATAAAAAATAATAGAAAAAAATAGAAAAAACATTAAAAATTACAACAAAATTAAAAAAAAAATAATAATACAATAAAAATTATAAAAATTAACATAGTAAAATAGAAAAAATATTTAAAAACTAAAAAAACATTAAAAAAAGTTTGAAAAAAGTAAATATTAAAAAAAAAATAAAAAATTACAAAAAAAAACAGAAAAAAATTTAAAAATATTAAAGATAATCGTTATAAATATTAAAAAACATAAACATTAAAACAAACAAAAAAATTTAAAAGTGTTTTAGAATTTAAAAAATTCAAAATAAACTTGAAAACAAAAGCATTAAAAAAAAATAAATTAAAAATAAATAACTAGTCAAAACTTTAAAAATAGTCGCTGCACTGTTATTGTGACCACTACTGTATAATACACAAAAAAAAAAAAATAGTTATAAGTAGATGTCGCAAACTTAATCATCCAATTTTGTTTTTGAATAACTTTTTTATTAATAAAAAAAATTATTTGAGTAATGAAAATCTTTATGTGACACCTGTACGCGCTCCATTGCTTCACTTTTAATGATTGACGTCCACGTTATTTGTAAAATGTATACAACCTCCGATGGGGTGATTAATTGTGCGGCATTTCGCATGTGCGCATTTACTTATAAACATTTGTTGTTTTTTATTGAAATACACAGAGGTGATCATAATAACAGTTTTTTTTAGTGTTTTTTTTATATATTTTTTTAAAGTTTTTTTTTAATTTTTTTCTTAATTTTATTTGTTTAATTTTTTTTGTAAGTTTTGTTTTTATTTACTTATTTTGTTGTTTTATTTTTTAACTTTTTTTTATTTGTTTTGTTGGTTTTTAATTTGTTTTCTTTGTCTTTTTATTTGTTAGTTTTTATTTTAATTTTTTTAGTATGATTTTTATTTCTTTTTAGTTTTTTTTAATTTTTTTAGTATGTTTTTTTTTGTTTTTGTTTTTAATCCATTTCAATATTTGTTTTTAATTTGTTTTGTTTTACATCTTTTTTTTAATTTTTGATTTTATTTTTTGCTTTTGTTGTATTGTTTTTTAATTTATTTTTAGCTACTCATTTATTTAGTTTACATTTTATTTTCTGATTTGCTTTCATTTTTGTCTTATAATGTTTTATACATTTTTTTAGTATTTTTTTAAATTTAATTGCTTTTGTTTTATGTTTTTAAATCTTTTGTTTCTTATTTATTTTTATTTTATTTTTATTTTTTTTTATTTGCTTTTATTCTCGTTTCATAGAAATATAGGTTATATTACAATAAAATCTATGCAACTCAAATTTTCACACTTTTAGAAAGAATTAAAAAAGTTTTCAACGATATTGCAAATTTTCTAGCCAGAATTTGTAGAAAATGCGGTTTTGTAGCCAATTCAATGTCGGTATAATATTGTTCCAGTATAAAGTGGCTCAACATTTACGTTAGTTTTTTGATAATATCTTCTGTTGACGGTGTTATGCATTTTCTTTCATTTAACGTTTGCCCGAAACTTTTTTTATATGGTGGCGATGCACCAGACCGTCAGAAAAAAATTGTCAAAAATCAACGTGATTTTTAGGCCACTTCAAATTTGCATCTGATTACAACAAAATTTAATGGACTATAAAATTGCATGCCCCATTTTTTTTTAATTCTTATTAAAAAATTCGTAATTTTTATGGAATTTGTTAAATTTCTTGAAATTTTGTACAAAGGTTGAAGCTTTGGTTTTTGTTGAGATATGAAATATATTTAAACAACAAAAAAGAAAAGATAAATATTATTTG
The DNA here is from genome assembly GCA_037575425.1 of Anastrepha fraterculus. Lineage (NCBI taxonomy): Eukaryota > Metazoa > Arthropoda > Insecta > Diptera > Tephritidae > Anastrepha > Anastrepha fraterculus. The sequence goes on from JAYXIM010017129.1 coordinate 178,049, forward strand.
TAACTCTCTAATTTTCATCCCGCCAGGGCGGTCCTAATCCTTACGTCTTTTTTCTTAGCAAGAATTAAGAAGAAAAATGTTGATGTTGTCAGGCTAGTCTCAAATCCTTAAGTGTGTTTTTTTGTTGCTTTTTCTAAGAAATGAGAAGAAAAATATTATTCAAATATTATATAGTCTTTACCCTGGAATTAGTTTCACTCTGAAGTTGCTGCAGCCTTTGGATGGTTTCTACTGAAACTTGTTCGCAATATCTCACAGATTCTTTGCACAAAAAAAGAAAACTACGCCTCAGACGCTTTTTCGATTCAATATATGCTCTATCTGTTTAAAAAGTAAACACATTTTTTTATAAAATTTATAAAAAAAGTTGAGGTGGCGCAAAATTAATCATCTAATTTCGTTTGCAACAGATTATCAAATAGAACATTTGAACTAAAATGGTGCATAGTAATTATGCTAAATAAAGTCTTCAGTATTATGCAAATACGAGGTGGCGCAAAATTAATCATCCAATTTTGTTTCTGAATATTTTGTTTTACTAACTAGAAAACTGATTTTGAGTTATAGAAATCTATATTTTAACCTTTACGACGTGCTCCCTTCCTTGTCTGTTTGTATACTGAGGCTGTCCAGTTAAACCATTTGCCAAAATTACGAACCTTCCGCGCCACCTTGATCTTATTTGTTTAAATTTTATTTGAAGCAGCAATTTAACACATTTTGTTATATTTACGAATTTATATTTAAAATATTTAGAATTCCAAATTTTAAATCTATAATATAAAAATAAGTCGGGGTTTCCTTCCTGACGCTCCACGGTTTTGCATTCGTTCGGGCTCCGTGAGGCTTATAGCATGTACTCTGCTCAGTTAATTTCATGTGGCATTTGTTATGCGCACGTTCTTTCAAACGCTAACTTAAAACCGTCATTGTGTTCACTGTGAAATTGAGGTTAAAGTTATTCATTTGCTAACAGTTCAATTGGAAACCATCAAATCAATCACGCGTATTGTGCAAATTTTTATTCAACTTCGACAGCAGACATTTGTCCTTAAGGTGGTAAGTTGAACTGTGTAAATTATGTGGATCGTGCATTTGATGTTAAGTTCACCAGTCTGTCCATAGTCCAAAATGCCGAGAGGACGACGTGCGAACATCGGCCGCCGCACAAGACATGCAAGCCAGCAACAAATGTATTCACAGAACTTAAGCGAAGAAAGACAAAATATAATAAGAGAAAATGCCCGATTGAGACAACGCGTGAGCACACGAAGATCATTGGCATCATACAATGGTGCCAACACCAGATGAACCGCATCAATTTCTGCAAATATATTTCATTTCGTCGATGGTGGATCAGCTGAATGTGCGGTGCAATATACAGGGAACACAACAGTTAAAGAGACGAATTATTGAACAGTTGCAAGCACTTCTTCACGCTGTGGTTAATATGTTCAAAACAGCATTGGAACGAGTGCCAATAAAAATTTAGAAAATCATGGTTTTTCACATGGGCAGGTATACGTTGCGGGTTCACGAGTTGGGAAACCATCCGCTTTGTTTGAGTTAACGTCAGACCAAAGAACAAAAAATGTGGTTTACCAAAGAGCACTTCAATGAAACGGATAATTTGCGGACACGTATAACGCTTCGATTCAGTATTTACTTTGGATTCACTTTCATTTTTTACTTAAAAAAGTTCAACTAAATTACACTTCATTTTTGTAATCGAAATGAATTCGTTACTGTTGTGAAATGAAATAAACTTTTTCCTTTTCAAATATAAAACAAAATAATTTTTCTTCATCTTTTAATTTCCAAACGAAATGTTACAAAAAACGAAGCCATCTGGTGGCGAAACGGAGTTCGCCGGGTTTGCTAATGGTTACATATAATTCTTACATATTGCCCCACATGCAGTTAGTTGAATTTCTTTACTTTCCCCCAGATCTTTCAGTACCTGTAATATTTTTAACCGAAAAAAAGTTGTTGAAAAAAAAAGTTTATTTTATAAATTAATTTGCTCTCATATTTTATGTTGCTTCTAAGATAATCAAAATATCCATACGCGCTATAATCTAATTAATATGTTAAAATAATTTGTGTATGGCTTTTGGAGCGCTGTCACCGCCTTCACTATTTTGGACTTGATTTTTGTTATTTATTTTTTTTTTCATGCCTTCCATACTTTTGAAGTCTTAATTAAAATGTTACCTATGCACATATTAATTTCAATATTACTTAATTAATTCGCCTGTAGAACAAAAACACAAAATAAGAACGCATGCAAATGAAGTCGCGAAATGAAACAGTGGTGTCGAAAGGCCTATTGGGTGAACATTTTTACCAACCTCGCAAGGCTTAAAAATATTTATTTATTGCTTAATATTCACATGGGCCTCATAATAAATATTATGCTTGACAGGCACATGAGGTCACCGATAAGTTTATTTGAAGCTCATATTTTCTTCATTAATAATACTATTAATAATGTATCATGTGTTTGAATGGATTTTTTATCTGCCTAACAACTACAATTACAACTTTTTGTTTATAATAAAATAATTTTGTTCATTCATACACAAAAGATCTATCGGTTTACCGTAGTCCCCTGAAGTCGAAAAATATGAGAAATTAGCTTACTCACGAATGAGCATAAAGCCAGCTCTGTTAAGGTGGAATTTTGTTGACTTTAATTTCCCTTTGCGCACATTGTACCGAATCGATCGCCGCCAGCCTGTTTTGTTTGGCCAGCGCGCGACATTGAATTAGTGTGACACTTGATGCAAAAGTAAACAATTGTTGTAATTGTTGTTTCTTTGCACATACATATATAACGACACTACTTTTTCACTGCTTTTTTGTTAATACATGAAATATTTGTTACTCTTTATTTTTTAAGTTCTATTTTGTGTTTTTTTTTTATTGATTATTTTTTCTTTCTTGTTTCTTTGTTATCGAGTTTTTTGTTTTCTTCTTTTGTGTTTTCTCTTCAAATGTAATGCCTTCAAATCAACTGAGTAAGCAAATTATTATGTTAGTCAAACGCAATTTATTTCTATTTTTTCGCTATCTTTAAAGTGGCTGTCAGACGTGGCGAAGACAAAGCTTTCAGCAAGTCTGTGAAACTGAAGAATCGGGAATATTAATTTCTACTTTTTGTCTTTTCCTCCGCGATTTTTAAATTCATTAAAAATAAATAAATTATAAAAAAATTAATGCAAAATGCCACTGGAAGTCAGGAGCAACACCTCGTACTTTAGTGAGAAAATAAGTGAGTGCCGATATGAAAGGGTCTTCCTCTCAAGATTGTATGCACATCGTGTCATTTGTTGCAAGAGTGCCATAACATAAATAAAAAAATGTTTATGCTGTATACAACTTTTTTGCCGATATCATTGATATCTGTATTTTCACAACAGCCAGGCGGTGATGAAACCCCTCTAAAAGCAGTCGATAACCTCCAAGTTAGGTAGCCATAAAATGCCGCACCTCTCTTAACTAGATCGCTGAATCGTTTCGCCCAAATATAACATTCGTTCCTGTGGCCATTGTTTTGTCAAAAAAATAAGAAATAAAAAATAAAAAAATATTTTTAACCATCTAATTTTCATGTCCTCAGGCTGGTCTCAAATCCTTAAGTGCGTGTTTTTTTTTGTTTTTCTAAGAAATAAGAAGAAAAATATGATAACAGGAATTGTAGGGGCGATGAACTGGCCAGACTCGACACTACACTTCCTAGCGAGAACATAGGTATATTTTTTGGGAAGTTTAAAAGTAGAGCGAATGAAAGATGCGGTAATGAACCCACTTGCAGAATCATTCAGCATTCCTATTACGCCAAAATGAGCAAACTTTTAGCACACTGGTTTCTTTGTGGTAAAACGATTTTTAGGCCTGTGGCCTCTATGGCTCTTAGTGAATTTGAAATAATTAGCTGATCAGTAATCGTACGTAAAGTTGTTTACGAAAAAACTGAGATTGTGCTGGGGATATACAGATTGGACGAGTAGGTGAATACCCGTTGTTTTGGTTGACTTTTCAAAAGCAGAAAAATATTTTCCAATGTAACATTAACAAGTTGGATTGTTAAGAAAGTTTAGAAATCAAAAAATATGAAAAACCAATCAATCCTTGTCAATGTCTGTCTGCACCTTAATACCCTAAAATTGAAAAATGAGATAAGCCTGGCCGTAATGTGAGTGATTGTGCACTATTTGTGTGCGAGAAATAAGAAGAGAGCATGAAAATAGACAGCTTTGTAAACAAAAAATTCAAAGTGAGGTTAGGCTAATATAAAATGGAAAGCTGTAAAAAACAAAATAGAAAGAAAAGAGCTTTTTGTAAGCAAAAAATAAAAAATAAAGAATTTTCTCAACTGAGCAGCAGCTTATTCTGTAACATTAACTGAGAGTCGGAATAGTGAGTTTTCTTTCAATATCTCAACTAATCGCTGTGTTCATCTTATTTTGGAATGAAGCTAGTTTTATATTATTTTTTTATTGTTTCTTTAGTTTTTTTTATGTTATTAAAAAAAAATTTGTTATATTAAAAAAAAAATTGTTAAAAAAAAAAATTTGGTATATTAAAAAAATTGTCACTGGATAACCGTTTAATTCCAAAAAATGTTATATTAAAAAAATGCTTTATTAAATATTTTATTATGGTATTCTGTACTCCACTTTGTTTTTTTGAATGAAGCTAGTTTTACATTATTTATTTAGTTTTTATGTTATTTAAAGAAATTTCGTTCATTAAAAAATAGTTAAAAAAAAACTCTTTTATTAAATAATAATTGTTTTATAAAAAAAAATTGTAAATAAAAAATCTTTTATTAAAAATAAAAGTTTTTTTTTATTAAAAAGTTTTTAAAAATTAATTGTTTTATTAAAAACAAACCTTTTATTAGTTTACTCTGTATTCAACTTTTTTTGGAATGAATAAAAAAAACCTTGTATTAAAAAAAATTGTTTTATTAAAAAAACTCGTTTATTTAAAAAAAAAAATGTTTTAATAAAAAGAAAATGAATAAAGCAAAAATGGTATTAAAAAAAATTGTTTTATTAAAAAACTGTTTTATTGAAGAAAAGAAAAATGTTTTAATAAAAAAAATTTTATATTTTTGTTTATAAAAAAAAATTACTATATATTAATTTTTTTAATTAAAAAAAATTTTGTTAAAAAGAAAATGGTTTATTAAAAAAAAATATTTTATAAAAAAAAATATTTAATTAAAAAAAAATATTTAATTAAAAAATGTTTCATTAGATAAATTCTTTTATTTAAAAAACTCTTTTATTTAAAAAAATCCTTTGTGTAAAAAGATCTTTTATTTGAAAAAAAAAATCTTTTGTTTAAAAAGATCTTTTATGTATATGAAAACAATATATTGTTTACAAAAAAATCGTGTATTAAACAAAATTCCTTTATTAATTTTTTTATAAACTCTTATATAAAAAAAACAAAAACAAAAAACGTATTTCCCAATTTTTTTTATAAAAAAATTTGTTTTCATACAATTTGTTTTTTTTTTAAACCGTTTTTTACTTTTATTAACCTTTTTTTACTTTTAATAAAAATTTTTTTTTTGTTAAACAAAATCTTTTATTTCAAAAAATAATTTATTAAAGCTGTTTACTTTTACTAAAAAAGTTTTTTTGTTTGAAGAAAAAAAAACAAAAACTTATATCACAATTTTTTTATAACATTTTTTTTTTAAAACCTTGTTTTTACTTTTATTAACCTTTTTTATTTTTATTAACCTTTTTTTTTACTTTTATTAACCTTTTTACTCTTATTAAAAAAAAGCTGTTTTGGTTAAAAAAATCTTATTTCTAAAAATAATTTATTAAAGCTGTTTTAGTGACCTCCAAATAACTATAAGGTTTATTTGTCGATATTTCGACTTGAATTAGAAGTTATTTTGGGGAACCGTTGGAAGTCGACAAGGCACAGCCAAGACTTCTTGAATTGGCTGCCATTTTTCGTTGACGTAAAATTTAAGCAATTTATTTGTTAAACCGGCCTTGTTTTTTATATAATAAAAAAATTAAAACAAAAAATTATTTATTTTGTCTTAAAATTTTATCTCATTTTATGATTTCGTTGTGTTTGGATTGTCATATTTCTTTAATGTCCATATTTTTCATTCGTGGCAATATGTTCTCCTTTTTAGTATTTTTTCTTTTCTTACTAAATCATTTTACGACATGACAACTACATATTGGATATGTCAGCAAGTCAGCGCATTGCCACTCAAATGTCGTCTAGTAATCGAATTACATTTAAGCCTACGCTTATTTCATTTGGTAACTTAATTTGAATCATTAAACATTTTCTTAAATTCCCAGAAGAGTTGTGTGTTGTTTTTTCTGAAAAGTGGTTCCTTCGTTGTAGTAAATTTTTTGTTAATATACTTTTTTATTAGCGGCACTCTAATTTTGCGTTGCAGATTTGCACTTGAAGGTACCTAAAAAAAAAATATTCATAAAAATGTGTGTCTAATCTATTGCTATTAAGAGCCTCCAGTACAGCTTTTCACATTAATCAGTATACGCCATTACAATAAAAATAGTCATAATTTAAAGTTATCAAATCAGCGAACTTAATAAATCTTATAATTTTTAGATTAAACAGAAAGCTTTTAAATTCGCAAGCTCGTCTAAACAGTTAAATCAACTATTTGCAAAGCAAACTAAAAATCAAATAGTGAATATAGCTTTATAAGATGTAATAAAATCTCTTTTATACGAACACTTTAAACACTGAGTCAATAATACTTTCGTCTAGACCATAAACTCTTTTTGGAAGTTTCGACCGAAACGACTTTTGACTTTAACTGTTGCAAAGTTGATTAACACAATTTCATGTCGGCAAAAAATATTCACAAATTTCGATTCATATTTAAATACATTTATTGTAGAATGCTTAGGTAAAGTTGCTGCAAATTACCACACTTAATTTGACAATGCGTGAATAGAAAAAAATCTACACAAAATTACTTAGCACATTTATGCAAAGAGACTGTCTTAAAAAGCCAAAATCGGAGCTGTAAAAAATTCGTATGTATCTTAAATTCAAGTTGATCGATGTTTTTAAACCCAAAGCACGAAATCGGAAACTGAGTCATACCTAATAGTCCTGAAACATAACATATATCCAATAATTTTTAAAAATATTTTCGAAACTCCATTTTCGAAGTTGGTGAGCGCTGTGATGCGATTGATTGAATGAAATTAATACGGTTTATTTATTGAGTATTAAAAACTTCGTACTTGATCGTAGGACTTTTGTTTTTGTCGAAGACCTACATTTTTTTACACAGTAAATTATATATAATGTTCTGTTTGAAAGTTTAGGCGTAAGCATATAGAAACCGTCATTGTATTTACATCCAAACAAAATTAAAAACAAAAAAAAAAAAACAAAGAAAAACAAAGAAGAAAAAAAATATAACAAATGAAAAGAAAAAATATATAAATAAATAAAAAAATAAAATTTATGAAAATTATACAGCTTCTTTATTGAGCATTAAAAGAACTAGTACGTACTTTATCGCATTAAAAAAATATATATTTAAGAAAACCATAATTCCAAAAAAAACAAAATAATTATAATAAAAAAATAAAAATGAAAAAACCTGTTAAAATTCTAGATTTGCTATTGAATGAAGTAATCTTTTTTGGATTGATTTTCGGTGGGCTGTACAAAGTGATGCTGGTCACCCCAATTCCCTACTAATTAGAAGAGGCCCACCAAATATGGCTATAAGTTCGTCTACAACTTTTTTTTCTGGAAATGCTGTTTTAAAGCCCATTGAATTCTATTACCAAAACTGCGACCTTCAAGTCACTGCAAAATACCGTTGAGTGTTGGCAACTTTGTGAACGTTGCTAGGCTATGCCTTCCACATAAAAAAATTGGAGCATGTACTTTGTATGCCCAGAAAAGTTGAAAGCTTTGATGAAATTTTTAAAAATTTTGTACATAGTCTGATACTCTGCGTTATATGATGCTTTGCTTTGCAGTATTAACTATATTTTTCACGCAAAACAAAAAAGAAACAGTGGTGTTTTTATAGTTCTGCAACTTCGTGTATATGAGAAGAAATCGTTGGGATATGAATTGTTGTTGTTGTTTAGTATACCATAAATGCAGATATATCTCTTACAATGTCATGGACATGCTGTATTACCGCGGCTGAGTTGCTTCAACATTTCTGTACACCAATCAAGACGAGTCCTTTTTTGGGCAATTGTCAAATTATGTGCTATTCAACGAGAACAGAACTTCCTGATGACCAAAAAACATTATTTTATTTAAAAGAAGTTCTTTTATTTAACGAAAAAAATGTTTAATTAAAAAACGTACTTACTTTCACACTAATATCCCAGAATGCCTCTATCACGCGATATGTCATATGACGATCTTACTTCTGGCACAACGGCCGGTTTTGGACGGCGAACAAAATGTATAATTCATCCTGTGGGGATCAACGGCCACCTTGGAACTCGTTGTACCAGCGTTTCTGAGTGGCTAAGTGTGCTGTCTCAATGCCAAAAGTCGAAGTAAGTTAATCAATGCACCCCTGCCTCGATTTTCGCCGTGAATTGCAAATCGTTACAAATCATCCTACACAAATTTTCACGAGTTACATATTTCCAACTTTCCGGAGAGATGAATTTTTCAACTCTCTGAAAAAGAATATATTTGTTCTTGTAGGTGAAAACATTGTACTCGTATGTACATAAGTTCATGGTAAAAAATGACAAATTTTTCTATAAAGGTATCGGATTACAGCTCATCACACACGTAGTGTTACAAGGCGCAAAATACAAAAGGCGACCCCCTCGTGGCTTCATAAAATAAACTAAATTACTTTCAAGAGAATTATTAAAGTAACTAATTTTTTCATGTCGTGGCCTCGGTAGTTTAGCGTAAGTGCACTAGTCTGCCATCCCAGAGGTTATGGGTTCGAATAATACGTAAAGCACGGTTCTCGCGCTTTTCCAAATTTACCTACATTCCCTGTCTTGGAAAAAAAACAAAAAAACTCTCATTCCTCAGCCCCAAAAACTTATCCTTTCCATCCTTACTCCCACACAATAGTCAGCGCATTATTTGCATTGTGGCTGCTAAAATCACTAATCACCTACCCTGCCAGAAATCAAATAGATTAACGAAACCAACGCAAGACAAGTCTTGTCAAGGGCTTATACTCCCGATAGGAGTGAACAAGGAAAAAAATTCATGTCTTTGATTACCCTTAACCGCTTATTCTCATTAAATTCTTTTTTTCTTGCAATTACTACTTTCTGGTGAACGGTGGCTTAATTGTCGCCCGATCTTTACTTTACTACTCAGTGCATATAAATTTTCCAAAATTATTCACATTTTTCTGAACCTGGCTCATACACTCACAAAACGCGCGCTGGGTATAAAAAAATTGTACATACATTTACGTGTCTACCTATGCGTGTGTCATAAAAGCTAATAGCAAATATGATACGATGACGTAAAGACCCAGAAAGCAAACGGGCGGGAGTTGCTAGTTTGCGGCGCAGTTAACAAAGGCAAATAAAAAAGTAAAATAAATACAAAAAACAAACCAACGAGAAATTAATTACAAATAAGCGTTGCCAATGCATTGAAAAACTGCGCTAAATGTCTAATGGCATAGACTCGTACATTATACCTGCTTTCGGCTTGATCTTGCATGCGAAACAAATGCAGTGCAGCTCAACTTCACTTGACAGCTAATCATGTGATCAAAAAATGGATTTCAGCTGACTAAACAATCACAGTTAGAGCCAAGGCTGCAGGTAAGCACGTACTTGCACATGCTCATATACGCCCGGTGGTTTCGATGTTGGAAAAAATGCGCTAAGCATGCACATTTATACATACATACATACATACATACATATGTACGCTTGTGGAGGCAGGTACCGTCAACTACGTCTCAGCAGCTCGCATTAGGATTTGTGGCATTCTTTCGAGCACTAGCGCAAATTTATGTTAGACTGCTCTGGTATAAATATTTTTATTTGCACACACACACGCATACATGCACATATTTCAATTTTCTAATGCAGTCTGCATTGAAATGCAGCTACCTACCATCACCACTTGGAATTGAGTGTAATTTTCTAATTCACGTCAATTGAAGCTCGTTGAAAGTAGTAACTACTAAGTGTGGCATTAAAAAATACGAATGGCATTAGCACGGCTGTTCAACGCTTATCAAAATCATTTAACAAATGAGTGCGAGGGCGTACATGCTCCCCGTTTTCTAACAAAAAAAACAAAAACAATAATAAAAAAATTATTTGTTTGCTTAGTGGGTCTGTAAGGCAGTGAGACAGTTGGATATTCAAAACTTATTAATCAAAAATTTGTTACTTTATTACTTTGTTGCTTTATGAAAACTGACGTGCTAATTCGCATTTCAATGGTAAGGTGGAAGAAACACATTTTGAATTTATGTGGGGCAATTCACATATTCAGCAAATTATGCGCATAAATTACAGTCTTAAAGTGGATCTTAAGGTTAAGAGTTAAATAGTGTTTGTAACCACTAATTACACGCTCTGTGGGCTATAAAACATAGCTTAGGTTAGGTTAGCCTGGTTGGCAATAAGCCACGCATAGACCTTTTGGACCCTAGCGATACCAGATGGAGACCGACCTCTATGAATACGGAAAGTAGACATCATGTAGGATGTCAGCGTTTTTGGCGAATCTAAGCAGCGTTGGGAGATCCGCTTTTGAGACGTCCTCCAGACCCTCAAACAATGGGACTCCCAGGCATTTTAAACGCGATTTTAATAATGCCGGACAAACGCACAGAAGGTGTTCTAAAGTTTCCTCAACATCTCTGCATTTCCTGCATTTGTCCGTGTTAGCTATCCCTATCTTGTACGCATGTGCAGCCAATAGATTATCATCTGTTAGCATATCTATGATAATTCTGCTGTCCTTTCGCGAGAGCGTAACTACGAATTGAGTCAGTTTTTGTCGTTAGTTCTACACATAACTTTTGCTGGTTTGCATGTGGTCAGATTAGTCCACCTAGCTTCCACTCGCCTTTTCATGTAGGTGTCCATTTCATTGTATATTGTAAAGGGTGGTTAAATTTCAAGGGCCGGTGTTGATTTTGAATAAAATACAATTCTTTTAGGAAATTATTGTCATTTCTCTTTATTATGATAATATTGGTCTCGGCGGCAAACCTCCGTTCGATGGTCCAAATTTTCGATGACGCTGAGACATAATTGAGGTTCTATGCCGTTAATGTGCCAAATTATCTCAACCTTTAGCTCTTGAATTGTTGCTGGCTTATCGACGTGAGATTATTCGCCCATAAAATTTTTCGCGCAAAAGAGCCATTGTTTCGTTAGCTGTGTGACAAGTGGCACCGTCCTGTTGAAACCACATATCGTCCACCTCCATATCTTCCAATTCGGGCCATAAAAAGTTCGTTATCATCTCACGATAGCGAACACTATTCACAGTGACTGCCTGACCGGCCTCATTTTGGAAAAAATACGGCCCAATGATGCCGCTGGTCCATAAACCGCACCAAACAATCACTCTTTGTGGGTGCATTGGTTTTTCGGCAATAACTCTTGGATTATCATTCGCCCAATGCGGCAATTCTG